>CABEEJ010000710.1:14654-93636 GCA_901482245.1 Timema douglasi | reverse complement strand
CTATTCATCAGTATATAACATTATTTAGCCATTTTTTGTCTATCATTTTTTCTTGTGTAAATATATGTATTATAAGGTATGTATGTGTGTACTTTTCAGTGCTGGCCTGTTATAGGTCTTACGACTGTTGGCCAGCACTATAATAAAGGAAATTGAAATTAAATTGAATTGAATTGAATTGAATTAATGTTACTGCTTACTATTTAGTTATTTGTTTTTAATGTTACTTTTTATTCTTATTATTATTAACTACTTTTTATCTCATAACTATTCATCAGTATATAACATTATTTAGCCATTTTTTGTCTATCATTTTTTCTTGTGTAAATATATGTATTATAAGGTATGTATGTGTGTACTTTTCAGTGCTGGCCTGTTATAGGTCTTACGACTGTTGGCCAGCACTATAATAAAGGAAATTTAAATTGAAATTATTATTATTATTATTGACCCTGCAACCTACTAACCGTTCGGGTTATACGCACTTATGCTAATGAATAATAGTAGGGTGATTGTGAGATGAAATGGAGGACCTAGAGTTTAACGTGGAGTCCGAACCACGGTGGAGGCCTGGCATTTCAAACATTCACAAATTGTGATTATTTTACACATCTTGTCAGAGGTGAAGGAAGGGTTTGGCAATCAGATTGAACCCCAGATCCCCAGCACAGAAGTCTGACACCTTAACCCTAGAACGCCATGTCACCCGGACCCAAACAGAATGAAAAATAAATGTTACGACACAATTGCACAAACTTTCTCATATTGAATATTTTAGCTTCAAAGAAATTATTCAAAAAATCGGTTTTGAGTAAGAAACCCTTATATAAGTTTTACTCATACAAATAAACAAATCATCCTGTTAATCACAATAATCACTCTTTATTTATAAATTTTAAACAAAATTGTTCAAATATATTTAAGGAAATTCAAATTTTCAAAACTAATTTAATTGTAAAACTACCCTAAAATTATTTGTAAAAATACAAACTTATTTCTATTTACTATGAAAAACTATTAAAATCTTCAAGGTCCATTTATAAGACATTCAACTTTTTTGTTTTAAGTAAAATAACCTTAAAATAAATGTATTTTAAATAAATAAAGATACATTATTTTGATATGCAAAATAGTCTCCCGATACCAATATTGAACTAAATCACTAAAGCCATTTATTAAAATACGCAAATTAAAGAATATCAGTCAATAGTATACTATACATAAAACATTCACCCCCCAAATTAGTATACACCTTAATTTGTTATGTTTATGTCAAACACCCCCTAAGACATAATTTTAAGAAAAATCTTTGTGATCATTAAAAAATCTAATTTTCAAAAATCCCTAAGTAAGAGACCCTTTATCGAATTTTTAACTAAAACAAACTACACAAACTTATTTGTCTCAAACACTCCTAAGATACTTATTTGGAACCAATTAGTTAGGGAAGTTTAAAAATATTTCCAGTTTTAAAAAGTCAGCCATCAGTAAACAACCCATAAATGAGTTTTTACCTCAAAAACAAATACACACTGTTAATTTTCATGTCAAACATTCCCTAGATGCCCATTTTAAACAAATCGTTTAAGCCATTTGTAGAATAAGTTTTATAAAAATCAGTTATCAGTAGACTACCCCCAAAAAAGTCTGCATTTTTATTGCTATGTCAAACAATACCATGGTCTCCATTTGTAAGCAAATCTTTATAACCATTTGTAAAATATTTCCTGTTTTTGAAAAACCAATATTCGGTAAACTGCCCATAAATGATATTCTGAAAATTGAAAAATGACACCTGAACACAGAAATCTAAACCAGGACATTTGGCTTAGTACGCCAATGCTAACCACTTAGCTACCCAGGAATTGTCCTGTGCCCAGGGTCATTCTTCACTCATGTTTTAAGGCAGGGTCTATAATGGACGTGCGGAAATCATCGGCTACTGATGTGTGACGATTCCTGGATAACTAAGTGGTTAGAGCATTGGCGTACTAATCCAAAGGTCCTGGGTTCGATTCCCGTGTCCAGGTGTCATTTTTCAAATTTAAAAATATGTTATCTTGATGGAGAATTCCTCAATATAAAGCATAAATAATAGCTTCGAATATTTGAATCTACCCATATATGCCCAAAAACAAGTAAACAATGTTCATTTTTATGTCATCTACTACCAATATACCCATTTAGAGCCAAATATTTAGAATCAACTGGAAAATATTTCAAGTTTTTGAAATATCAGTCGTCAGTAAACTAGCCATTAATGAGATTTTAACATCAAAACATATATACAATGTTCATTGTCATGTCAAACAGTCCCAAGATACTCGTTTTAAACCAAATCCTTATGGAAATTTATAAAATATTTCAAGCGTTTGAAAAATCAGTCATGAGTAAACTTTCACCCATGAGATTTTACCCCAAACACAAGTAAACAGTGTTATTTGCTATGATATTCACTACCAAAGCACCCATTTGGAACCAAATTAGAATTTCCCTTTGAAAAATATTTTAAGTTTTTGAAAAATCAGTCAACTAATTTTTGCCCAAAAACCAGTTATATAGTGCTATTTGTCATATCAAACAAATCCAATATATACATTTTAAACAACATCGTTAAAGCAATTTTCAAAAAAATTTGTAATTACAAAAATTATTCATCAGTAATCTACCCTTAATCGAAGGGCTTGGTTAAAAGAGGTTTTGTGATATTGCACTTTAATATACAAATTTCAAGTTTGAACAAAATCCATCAAACCATTTTGAATACGTGGCCAGGGACAGACAGCAGACAGACATGGGAATAGATAGAATAAAAAAAAATCCACTTTATTGGGTTTGTGTTCAAATAAAAATTAAAGATGTCATAATTTCTTGATCGATTGTTTTAACAATCACAATACTTTTTCTTGATATGGGAAAGTAAAAAATATCACTCCAGCTCTTCTAGAAAGTGGCCTTCTTCCAAAGATGTCGCAGCTTGATGTACAATACAATACAGACAATAACTGTGCTGAGCACTATAACACTACTTTTGTGAAGAAAACTGATATAAAAATCATCAACTACGCACAACACTTTACACACCTAAGTTGTTGGAAATTGTAAAAGTTTAAGTACTGCCCATTTAAAAAATTGAGGATATTATTGAAGAAGAATAAGGGAGGGAAATAATTTCACAGCAAAAACTAACAAGTATGATTTTGGGCCTACTGAAAAGTTCTGCAATATGCAAGAAAATATTGCATTGACAGTGTAAACTGCAGTGGCTCAATTGGAAAAGATGTTCAACATGGAGTTTCTTGGTTGGATATTATTATAACGGTCATAATGAGATAAACATAATTTTTAGTCAATTAAAGAAGTTTCGTGAGTTTTTTAGTCAAAATACCATATTTTTTAAATTAATTATAATTAAAAGAAGCCATTACAGAAATTAATCTACGAATCCCCTGGTATTGTCCACGGATTCCTCGGGATCCACCGAGCACAATTCTGGAACCACTGTTTTAGTGTATTGATTTTTGTGTTGCTTCTTTGCTTCTAGAAGATATTTTACGGTTGAATTGTGTTGACCATATAATTCATATTAATGAATAAGAACAAATGTTCATATTTAAGTAAGAAAATACTAAACATATGGTTACATAGAGAACACAGATTGAGGTTGATAGTTTATATATTACAGCAAACAACATATAATTTGATAAGCTTAGTGAGTTCAAATATTTAGAAACAATTCTAACTAGCGATAATAATATTAGATTGGAAATTAGGAATATAATACAGTCTGGAAATGCTTGTTATTACTCGGTCAGTAAGTTGTTGGCGTCTCACCTGCTGTCAAGAAATGTAAAACTTAGAATATACAAAACCATAATTTTGCCAGTTGTTCTTTAGAGTGTGAAACGTGGTCTCTTACCTTGAATGACCAAAATTAGTTTAGGGTGTTCAAAAATACGGTGCTTAAGAAGATATTTTGTCCAAATATGGATGAAGATAGTGGGGAGGGGAGGAGGCTACTTAATGATGAGCTGCACACCCTGTACTCATCACCAAACATTGATAAGGTAATAAAATCTCTCAGGTTACGGTGGGCAGGTCACAGAGTGTGAATGGGAGTATCTAGAACCGCGTTAAAGGTATTGAATGGCAAATCCAATGGGAAAAGACCAC
Source organism: Timema douglasi (assembly GCA_901482245.1). NCBI lineage: Eukaryota > Metazoa > Arthropoda > Insecta > Phasmatodea > Timematidae > Timema > Timema douglasi. The sequence continues at coordinate 89,463 of CABEEJ010000710.1, read as the reverse complement.
TGGGAAGACCTAGACGCAGATGGGAGGATAACATTTGGATAGACCTGAAAAACATAGTGTGTAATGAAATAGATTGGATATAACTAGTTCTAGATAGGGATAGGTGGCGTACTTTCATGAGTGTGACGATGAACTTTCGAGTTTTTAATGCCATAGAGTAAGTAAGTAAGTAGAGTAAGTCTGTGTTTAAATAAAGTTTATGTTTTTATAAATAACTTAACACCATCTACCATCACTTGTGCTATATATAATCAGATGAAAAAACTAACAGTAATATTTTACGAAGATACCCGAAGGTTTTAACATTATATTTTAGGCCAAATGACTTTAGGCCAACTGACTTTTGGGACTCCTAGCAAAATTAACAACATCGAATTTTTTTTATTCAGAATTCACTTGAGGTCAAATGACTTTAGGCCAAATGACTTTTAGGCCTACTGCCGCGTCTCCCATCACTAGTCACATTTTTTCTAAATTGCCTCTCTTCCTAGGGATAAGTGACTTAATTCATGGACTTCATATTTATTTACCATAGGCCTAGTGAAAAAAAATGTGCATCTATTAAGAAAATTCATAGTTTCAATTGAAGGCATCTTGTATCTTATCCTTTTAAAATAGATCTTGGTAGTATAATTTCTCAATAATACACATAGCAACATCACATACGAACCCAATTAGTTAAAACCTATTGAAATCCAGTTTAAAATATTGATAATCGCAGAAATTTATTGATAATGAAATCTACATTGTAAAGAAATTAAATATTTTTTTTAGATATATAATAGATTATCTTACTTCCTGTCTGCTGAGAATTCCTTGGATGAATAGCTCGCTGTATTGCAGTGAAGGTTTGTGCTTCTCTTTGGGATCTCATCGAACCGAGAGATAGTCTTTCTTCCTCTCCTAGCCCCGTTTCTGGAAGCTCATATGCATACAAAAACCCGCCCACTAGTGTCTTAACCTTTTGATCATCTGAAGGAACACACTGAAAGCACAACATAACCAAAGTATAACAAATCATAAAATATAACCTAAGCAAATATTTCCACCAACAGTGTGCAATACATAAATTTTTTTTGTTTTAATGTATTTAACCATGGGTGATGTGCCAGACTCTAACAAAAAAGTTTCAATATTCAATCCCAAGAGAACATTTTTTCATTTAAATGTTCCTTTCATGTTGATGATTATGTATAATAATAAAGGTGTGTTAAATTTACTAAAATAAAAGACACGGTCATTATGTAGTCCTGGACATAAGTAAATTATAGTATTTAAACAAGATTACATAAAAGGTTAATGATTTAACGTCCCATATTTGCACATTTAAAATAATTAGTTTTCTTCAGTACATGAGTTTAGATAATACATCGAAATAATAAGCCAAACAATTAAAATGGTTAGTGTTGCTAAATGTCAACAAAGTCAAAATAATTGAAGAGCTGAATTCACTAATGACCTATAGCTAGACCACTTAATATGTTTTAAAATATCTTAAAATTTTTAACTTTACATAAGACATAAAATGTATTCTACTAAATAATTATTATAAAAATGTATTTCATTCATCATTCACTGATTTTAACCAATTGTTGTAGCCTTTGTTTTTCTTATATCAATTTTTTAACATTGTCTATGATGCTATTGTAATGATAAAAAGCAATAAAATTAATGTAATTAAAATCAAGATGCTTGATTTGACACTACTATCTCTACTTGTGTGATTAATGCAAGCCAACTACTATATTCTGAAACATGGTTAATTGGTCATAGTGCTTTTAGTATTGTGTGAAAAAATTAAACCATCTCATTGTTTTAAACCTACAGCATATTGTAAGTTAACTCACAACATTATCCATATAGTTAATAGCTAATGTATTATTTTTTCCTCTCTTTATTGTGATAGTTCTTAGTTACCTGCTGATCTTATACCTTATAGTAGGCATGATTATAAGGTCTGTTCAAAAAGTTACCGAACTTGAAATAGCACACAAACATGATGTCATAACGATGTGTGGAATGTGGCATCACCTAGCGACCAACCTAGTAATAAATATACAATTCATCTCATATTGTGATAAGTAATCATACTGCATTGTTTTGTTTAGGAGCTGTCTGTGCATGTGTTAAGATTTTCGAGATAATTGAGTTTCCCGAGCAGCGTATCAACATTAAACATTGCATCAAACTTTGGAAAACGTTTACAGACTTTCATGAAATGATTAAACAAGTTTATGGTGATCAGTGTTTAGGCCATATATAGTGTTATGAATGGTTTCAGCCATTCTAAGGTGGTTGATAGCTAACCGATGATGATGATGAGTTCTAAGATTAAAAATAAAATAAAGCAAATGATAAGCTTCAGCATGATGAGTAAAGCAGTTTTTCAGCATAGTCCAAACAAAAAAAAAAAATGTAAAAGTATCTCTTTACTCTAGGGCTGGACCGATAAGCTCTTTTGCAGGTATTGCCAAAGTTGATATTTTGTGTCCGATATTGCCGGTAACCTATGCAAATTTTTTTTTGCAATAATAAAAAACTTTACAGTAACAATACTCAAAAACAAAAATTATCTGATTTTTCCACTTTTATAGTTCTCATGATAGTAGTAGGTTTGTGCAATAAAAGTTCAAATTAAAGTTTTAAACGTTAGAGTTGGTTTGATATATTTAATTTTATTGCTAGGTCTACTGCATTGTCGTGGTGACCTGGCGGTCTAGGGGTAAGGTGTCAGACTTCTATGCTGGCGGACGGGGTTCGATCCTCGGTCCCAGAAAAGATTTATCTGATTACCAAACCCTTCCTTCACCTCTGACAAGACATCATGTGAATGTGAGGAATGCCAGGCCTCCACCGTGGTTCGGATTCCACGTTAAACTGTAGGTCCTTCATTTCATCTCACAATCACCTTACCATACCACATTAGCGTAAGTGCGTATAACCCGAACGGGTAGTAAGACGCGGTGCTAATAATAATAATAATAATAATAATAATAATAATAATAATAATACTGCATTGTCATAATAAAAAGAATGTACATAATTACAAATAAATAAATATACCGATATTAAAAAATAAATAAATAAAAAGCACAAACTTAATATTGTACACATAAGGAGACTACACCTAGTTTGTTTTTAAATGAAGACCACTAACACATAAAAAAACATTTTGGCCCTGTCATATTAAACAAGAACATTCATAATCATATGTAACAAATTCAACTATCAATTAGGTCCATAAATGAAAAATTGATCAAAATGAAAAATAAATCAAGAAATAACATAATAAATATCATAAACACAATTTTAGATTAAATCTATTTTGTTTTAAAATTAATTAGGCCACATACAGTAAGAAAATAATTTGACCCTGTAATATTTTACAAAAAAAAAATTCATTAATATAAATAACAAATTTAAATATCAATTATATACATGAAAAATAAATAAAGCGAAAAACGAGGACAAAAGAATTAGGCTATGACGTCATTAGCATGTTTACCAGAACATGCTATGACGTCATTAGCATGTTTACCAGAACATAAAAAATGCCATGAAAGGCATTTCTAGGTATTCTTTTATTGAAGTACAAATAAAAGTATTTCCAGCTAATAGAAGAAGTCTTTGTAGTTTGATATAAATTCTCAATTAAATGATCAATATATTAATTCTCAGTTAAATGACAAAACAACTAAACAACTATTTACAACAGCGGTAAATTGTTACTTCAACATTACACTTGAACGCGATTTAAGAACTGATCTCGGGAAAAGCTCAGTGAGCCATTGATCAAGCGGATCTTGGAGCGCTCAGTAATTGGCAAGTAGCACAAGCCATGCACCATGAAGAAAAGAAAAACACACAATTAGTGAACGCGGTTATGAGCAGCTAGTCCCTAGAGTACACAAAAGCACAATAATGAGACTTTTCTTGGATGTATTCATTGTTTTTGCTGTGTGAATAAGTTACAGTTAGGTAAATAAAATATAGTTTAGTTAAGTAGCCAACGGAAAAACAGGAGGTATATAAAATATAAATAACTCAAATTCAAAACGAAAATTGTTTACATTTTAGAAATCCAAGTCCTGTGCTCATCCATGGGCCTCGGCTCGTAATGAAAGATGTAGTAATATTTCATATTAGGCTGGTATACAACTTATATTCAATTAGAACTACATTATTCATAGCCATAATATGACATATTTTTAATTTCTTATAATCCACAACAAATAAAATCATACTGGACTAGCTAATATTGCATATGATAGTGTTTAACTTTGTTTCTTGAGGAAATCATTATCTCAAATAAATTTATCAAGCATTTCATTATTTGAAATAAGCCTTAAGGTAAATAAAATTGAATGGTTTATTTTATTTAGAATGTTGGTTTAACTGTTTATCATAAAATACAATATCTTACACAGAATTAAAGAATGTGTGTTTACATGCAAGAGACTTTATTTAGATATTTTTGTTTGAACTATGAATTATTTTTTCAAAACTTGAAAAACTAAAATATATTTATAGATTTTGAATTATCAGTGGAAAATATCTGCATAGTAAAAAAAGACTATCCTTGGCCGATTGTGCCAATATCAGCCGATAAATCAGATTGGTTATTTGCCCAGTCCTACTTTTATCCCAATTTTGGCTTATGTATATATATTTGACTTGTAGACACTTGATTAATATTTATTTAGTTTATTATAATACTATTAGATAAAATCAATTCTGCATTAAAAAAAAGGAATTTTAATACCAATGAAAATAATGTATAAAACCATATCTGCGGTAATATATTTTTCTTTAAGCAATGCTATTGATCGACAATAGTGTGTTTCACCTTTATCTGTGCAGCAGCAACCTCTGCCAGTTTCAAGAGCTGAGGTGATTTCCCACAAAGTGGAGAAAGGGCATTTTTTAGACTACTGTATTTCTCGTCTACATTGAGTCGCAGTCCATATTTTACAGGAATGGAGCCATCTAGTCGTATAACTTAAACACAACAGAAAAAAATGCTGAAATATTTTTTAATTCCTGACACTATAAATTATTAGCATATTATCTAACCACTAAAAATAACAATTGTGTATGAAAGGCATATTCAATATATTAATAAACTATAATATATTACTAAATAAACAAAACGTTAAAATTAAGTATATGGTTAATTTATTCTTATTATGGTTTCGTGCAAGATTTTTTTAATACGCTTTGATGAAAAATATTCAAATAGCCAGGTGCAAATTCACTCACCAATGACCTGAATGTGAATAAAACTTTCCATGGGCAGAGGCAATGACAGGTAGTTGAATGGATCAAAGCGCACACTTTCATGACCACACACTGTGCATGTGACTTTTGACTTGAGCTGCCCATGGAATAGGTCCACAATGATCGATTTGTTTCTCAGAATGTGGTTCTCCCAGGCCTGAACAATAACATAAATCAAATTTACATTTGAGTGAAAATGTAACTCTAGAATGGTAAATTTTATGATTGTGATGACAAAGAAGAGGCCTAAATACCCTCCCAAGTTCTAACACATTTTTTTATAAACTTTTTTTTTTTACATCAAGCCTATGGCCTAGGTCAGATTTTCATTCAAGCCATATATTTGCCACTACCGGCTTGCTAGGCCTGTCGTAGCTTCATATGCCTTATAATCTAACTTAAGACTACACAACATCAAGTTCCCAGCCATTTATTCATCAATGTGAAAGGGTAAGCCCACATTTCCCCAAAGATAATTTTTTCAGCCATGCCAGGAATCGGACAGACATTCTACAAACTGAGCTAAGGTATCAGATATGTATATATGTAATAAATCTATTTATGTTTAGCAAATAAAAAAAAAGTGTGTAATAAATCTCCAAACTATTAAGCTTAAAGATATTTTGCCTCTGAATTCTAATGGTAAAAGAATAATACTAAACATTAAAAAGGTAGCAGGTAGCAACTTTGCTAAACTTAGTATTTCTGAAAACATAATGGTGAGGATACTAATTTAATTTGTATGGCTGGTGAATTGGAAAATATGTAAACATATTATAGGATAGCAATAAACCTGTAAAAATCCTACTTGCAGATTCACAAGTTGTGATTTATTTAACACATGGCGGCGTGTGATCCTTTCTCTTCTAACAGAGCATTTTGTTTTGTCCTCATTAATATCAATTTAAAGACTTAAGTTTTAAACTTAAAAAGAAAAATTGTTCTAATAAATCATCAAGTGAAAAAAGTACTATGGTTAATAGTTTCTTTTTTTTTTAATATTTTATGGTCAAAGGTACAAAGCTAGTTAGTCTCAATTTTTTTTAAAAGTAAATTGCCATGCTACTGTTATGAATGTAATTAGTTAAATATCCATTAAATAAGAAAGACATTAAATGAAAAGGAGTGTATCCACGAATGGTTCACTTTATTCTACTAGAATATAATCACAAGATCACTGTACAAGAGTACCCATGTTGGTCTTGCTAACTTGTTAGCTTCACAATTCTCTCGACATAAAATGAATTTCAGACAACCCAACATAACATTACTTCATTTGTAGAATAGACTGGCCAACATGTTTCAATCAGAGCAAAGAGTAATAAAAAAGAAATGAGAGCATTAAAAACTACAGCCTGTAACAATACAATATCATCACTTGAAATAAATTCTACTTGATACCTTTCAATCCAAGTATCTTCTAGGGGATACAATAGTTCTGGTTGGTTTTCTTAGCACAATTGGCAGACTGTCGCGGAGACAAACTGAATCCTTGACAGATGTATTAGAACTTGGTATCGCAACATCCATCTCTAAGGGATTACCCTACAGCCTGGTTATCTCAGGGTGATGTTCTGAACTATCTGGTTTAATAGTTATAATATTGTTTATGCCAACTTTCCTAGTAGTGGCATCTAACAGGTTGACAATGTAAAGAGCAGGACTTACTTGAAAGGTTATTCGAGCTGGGACCCACTTAGGGCCTTATGGGTCTTAGGGTCTTATGACTCCTGGATAAATATTAATCTGGTATATAAATATTTCTATCTGGTGGATAAGTTAAAAGTGTGTCTTATAACTGCCAGGTAGCATTTATCTGCCAGATAAAATGTATTTATCCAATTACATTTTTATCTGGATGTTTAAGTACCTTATAACTTTTATCTGGAAGTTAAAATGGTTGTTGCCATGACGACACGTGGTTTTTAATGAGGTTTCGCCTAATATCATCTGTTTTTAGGTTAAAATCTTGGTTTACATGTTTAGTAAGCACAGGCCCGGGGCTCTAGCTATATAAAGTTAAAAGATCTAACTAACACTTTTATATAAACTGACATGCTGTAACATTAGCTTGTACTGCTAATATCACAATGTTACTACCCGCCCCAAATTAACCTTTACATATAGACATCCTGGAATATAAAGACTAGCAAGAAGCTAGTATACTACCACCCCAAATAAACTTATACTCATAGACAACCACTATTATTAAATATCTCAATCTTACTATGTCTGATATAGGTGCTCTAATCACTTGTATCTTCCGGACTAGCGTGACATCAATAACCTGCCTGTTCACACCAAATGCTAGAATGAAGAGAATTTTAAACAAGCTATGGATGATGCAGCAACAACATGTGCCAAGAGAGGGATCCAGAAATGCTCTGATTGGGCTGACTGAGTTACAGGAGGACCACTTGTATTCTTGAACTGGTCTACGTGACCAAATGAATGTAGCTAGAGTCTGCAGCCGCTCACCATGTGTTTGGTGTTCGAGTCTTGGGAACAAGTCAAATGGATCTACAACACATCAAGAAACTGGCAGACGTGGCTGAAGTGACGTAGCATATCCACCAGCTGCTAGGCGTGTGACGTTATATTGCTAATACTCACTTTCCTAATAAGTAAATCTCCCACCTACCAATCCATCAACTAGACATAGATATAGCTAGCAATCAGCTAGCATCGAAGACTATTACATCCGCCACTTCCACGAGAAGTCCTATTTAGGACTAAGACATTATCTAGCCAGGATGGCTATAAATATATATATATATATATATTATTGATTATATAACTATGGGTTTGTTTATCTTAAACACTTAGGCTTATTATGTAGTTGAAATTGGCCAGTGTGGGCATCTATAAATTTTTGCTAAAGATTTTATTTTTGAAAGTAAATTCTGTTATGGAACACTTAAGGTTTCCTATTGCCGCTTGGGCGCTTGTATCTTTGTAATTTCTTGAAATGTTCGGGTAGCCCCATTTTTTTAAATTCCTTTTCTGCCTTGAAATTTCGTAGTTTATATATTAATGTTTAGTGCTCGTGTGGTTACCAGTAATTGTTTAAATTATTTAATTTGATAATGTTTCTTTTATTGGTTATTTTTGTAGACGTATCTCCTTCAGAGTTAATATTAAAATAACTTATTTTTGTTAGTTAATAAGGTTTTGACTTTAAAATTCACCGATTCATCTAGTGATAAATTACAAGTATTCTAACATAACAATGCTTTGTTTTCTATTTTAATATCATATATTAAAATGTAGGAATTTTGTCAAATTCTTCGAAAGTGTTGAGGGTAATAGTTCCGCGAAGGTTTGAGTTGTAGTCGGGAAGTCAAACCTTTGTGCTAATAATAATTATCTGATTAGATATTTAAATTTATATTTGATCCTTAAATTTAAATTTCTTTTATCTGTATTCACAGTGGTGAATCAGACGCATTTTAACAATTTAAAAGAGGATCTTTAAGCTCTTAGTATTCACCGTTATGGTTAATGATTTAAACTTTAAAAAAATGTCCGATTTGATAATTAAATTTAAATTTGATTTTAAAATTTAAATTTGTTTTGTCCGTATTCCCTGAGATGAATCAGACACATTGTAATGCATTTAAAAGAGGGTCTTTAAGCTCTTTGTAATAATCCTAAGGTTTGTAATTTAAATTTTTAATAAATATCTGATTCTATATTTAAATTTAAATCTTGATCCTAAATTTGTTTTGTTTGAATTCACAGTGGTGAATTAGATGCTTTGTAAATCATTTAAGAAAGGTTCTTTAAGTTATTTTTTATAATATTAACAATTTTGTTATTATTTTTTGTTTCTTCCAGATTTGTTCAAATAAAATGATAATTTCTCTGAGAGATTGAAATATACTCTCAAACGCACTGCGCAAGTGCAGACTCAGCCAGGATTTATTTGATTTCTAACACACTTCAGTATGACTTGTAAGGCCAAGTAATTTTTTGTTTTACCTCTGTTTATTACATTGAATAAATAATTCAAATACTTGCAAATGTTTTACTATTTGTTGTAATGGTACACTGTAATCTTTTCCTCAAGTCCCGACCACCCTCTTTTAGGCTAGTAGTGGACTCTAGCTTTAAAGCGTAGGGTGAGAAAGGTACAAGGATATTTGTAAAGTTATATTTATATAAAAACAAATTATCAAAATGTGAGTACAATAAATGAAATTTTGTAAACGTTGTACTCAACTATTGCCCACATTTTGGCAGACACCCAAATTAGTTATTGCAAGACATCTTAGCTTCTGTGTCCACATGACGCCATTTGTTTCCTTGCACTTGTTTAGCTGCCATTGTTTAACAAATGTGAAGCGTTGTCACCACTCGCTAGGTTGTAGCCTTATCAGCAGGGCTTATACGCATGTGTGCTCCAGTAAAATCAGTACCAACCTTGCATGTACTGAATAAAAATATATTTATCCTACAGATAGCTATCTGCCAGATAAATTCAGTTCATAAGATGTGTAAAACATATAAGTGGCTGATATCTTTAACCTCCCAATAGCAATTTATCCAGTAGTCATAAGACCGACCCTTAATAATATTATTTCTATAATTGTAAACTAAGACGTGATCATTTCCTGCAAATGTTTTACTGTCTGACACTGTTACCATTTCCCTACTGATCCTAGTACCTAAGTTAGGATTGAGGAGAGATAATTTGGTCTTCACTGGATATTTAAATATAACCTCCCCAGGGGACAATTTGGTAAAAGCGCTTGGTAGGGAACGAATTGTGAAAAGTGCCTTATTCAACTTGCTACTAATAGGTAGTGATTTTCAGCAGAAAGTAACGCCCTTAATAAAAAAAATTCATTTATTGGACCGAACGCTCTGCCAGTCCGTTGAAATATGGTGTGTAGTGTGGAGAATACATTGGTTTAATATTATCACTGTTTCGAAAGTTTTGTAGCTCAGTGGACTGGAAAGGTGGACTATTGTACATTACTGGGATTTCTGGTGGGCCAAAATCGGCTAAAACATTCGTCCAGCTTTAATATTACATCTGAGGCCCAAGTGGAACATATTATCCATGCCTCCATCCATTTATTATGTTCTCAGCAATAGAAAACAACAGTTTTTTTTTCTTAAAAAAATGGGTTTTATTGGGTTTTTTAAGGAAAATTTTAAACTTTGATTTCAACATGTATTTTAACCAAATTTATAATTATTCAGTCAAAACTGACACATTTGTGCAACGTGTTAAGTGTAGATTAAAAAGTAAAATTGTAAAAGCTGTTAATAATGAGACTAGTAGGCCTATACTGGAAATAGGACATGTTATGCCAACCCCAATAAATTAGACTTCTTTCATGTAATTTAATATATATATATATATATATAAAAGTTTTAAATATTTAGTAAGAATAGTATTAAATGTTATTACATATTGATAGAACACAATATTGTTTATAATTTCAGATTACAATTAGAAATTATTAAGGGCAAACAACATTTTCTTTGTATTTCTGAAATAAATGGGTTTCATTATTGTTTTTGAAGACAGTTTTAAACTGTAGCTTTGAATGATATAGTCAAATTCTGAATAATCTAAGCGGATTAAATTAATGTGTGATAGAAACTTAAGCTATAATCACATGTGAAACTCAAAACAAAATTTATGGAAAACTGTGTAGGTAGCTGCCTATATACGGTAGGACCAATAAACTTCATGGCTAGTGAGGGGAATCCCCTACATATATACTGCTTAACCAATCAGCTCCTGCTGTCTAGCTGGAAGAGAGAGTCAATGTCAAAATATTGTGACCTTCAAATATAGCTACAAAGGGGAATCCCCATCTGATGTATCTGAATGGCTCACTTCCTGTTCATTCACTTTTAATTCTTTAAATACCTTGTCTGCTTATATGAGTTTGTAATGTTACATTAAACTGTAAACATAGGCAATTTTGAAAAAAACCTGCATAGTAAACCAAGTGGGTTTTATCATGTGATTCTATTCATGCAATTCTACCAACTTTTGAGAAGATATTAGAAAGATACATGGCTAACAAATTGACAGATTATTTAAATAAATTCAATATAATAAACCCAAGGAAATATGGATTTCAAAAACACAAAATCACCCAAAACCTTCTAGAACATTTTTCTAATAAAATTAACAAAGCCCTTAACAACAATATGTATGTTTTGGCCCTATTTATTGACTTCAAAAAAAGTGTTTGACACGCTTGACATTGATATATTATTAAGATCATTAAAAATTATTGGAATTGGTGGACCGTACTTAAGATGGTTTAGAGACTATCTGACTAACAGACTTTTTTCTATGTACAAATTAGCTCTCAAAAAAGTGAAACCAAAGTGACACATATCAGAGTACCACAAGGCTCACTACTAGGACCTACTATATATCTAATTTACGTCAATACTATCACAAGACAAGTAAAGCATGGACACATCTACCTTTATGCAGACGACACAGCAATACTGACTATCCACGAAAACCTCCAAATAGCAGAATACAACCTGCAAAAAGACTACAACGAGATACAAATATGGACTCATGATCATCGTCTAATAATAAATTCAAAGAAAAATAAAGTTATACATTTCGCTCTTCCTAAAATGCACCATGCAATATTATGCATCACAGCTATAATTGTTTGCACAACTGGATACAAACATGTTGTTACTGTATCGAAAAACTGGACGCAACAGACAGTCATACTTTCCTTGGACTTATAATTGACAAACATCATAAATGGGACAGGCACATACAAAAACTTGAGAACAAACTAAAAGGATTGACCTATGCTTTTTACCATCTTAGAATGTACTTGGATATCAAAACTTTAGTAATAATATATATAAATCATTAGTTCAATCAATAGTATCTTATGGCATATCCATCTGGGGAGCAACGACAGACTGTTACACAATCAAAATTTCGCGTTTACAAGAAAAGATCTTAAAAATTATATTTGGTACCAAAAATGCTAACAAACAGACATACATTCAACATAAAATTCTACTTCTTAACCAATTAGATGAGTACAGCCTCTATAGGATATTACCATTCCGATAAATACGAACAAATAAAAACCCACTCCCTTAACACCCGCTCAATTTCTAACAAAGAAGTATATACAATCGGAAAATACTCTAATTATTATGGTAAACAGGAACTGAGATGTACCATCCCCAAATTGTTTAATTTGCTACCACCAACACTCCGAAAAATCCCTGGAATAAACATAGCGAAAAATAAAATTAAAGAGTGAATACTTCAAGGCATGCTTCAAACAACTATGTAAATATTTTTGAGAGGAAATGTTATGATATGTGTAAATATTTTTTTTTGTTAATTATATTATTATTATAACTTTTAGTATTTTTTAAATATTTATTTAACTACAAGACCTGAAGATGTACCTTTAGGTACTTCAGGATTGTATCAAAAAGTCAATTATGTAATTTTTCTTTTAAATCCTAAATAAACAATGATTGAATTATTATTATTATTATTATTATTATTGTGTTCAGAGTGAACATGCCTTTCCTTAGGCCTGGTAAGTTGATTTATTCAATATGCTGGGCAGTGTGGACAATTGTGCTAAATGCTCCCGTGCATTTTTTGGCCGACAAAGATTCCTTTGGTGTTATGGCCCTTGTAAATCAAGGTTTTATCTTGACTGGCTCAAAATTAGTGAGGCTGATTATTTTCTTTATTAAAAGTGGGATATCTACTTTCAAATGTTGCCCTGGTACTAAAAAAGCTAAGGCTTCATTTGGGGACGACCCCCTTACAAAATCAACTTCTGCACCCGTTCTTCCAGAGTAGCCGCAGAAGCCTCCTCAGGTTAAGAAGACTTATGATGAGCTACTCAAAGCTTCATCAGCTGATTGGAAAGCCATTACTATACAGCTGTTAAATTCCCTGATTAGCATGGTCTACGATCTGTCTAATTAGGTAAAAGATATGAGAAGTGATAACGCTGTGCTGAAATCCCAAATTTCGGAGCTTTTAGCTTTCAGGTCCATGGTTTGCTTGGTTTCAATCGAAACTTAATGCTCCTATTCCAATGCTTCCTTAATGCTTCTATTACAATTGAATCTACCCCATCTACTTCTCACCTATCTAATTCACTGAATTCACCCAAATTTACATTTAGCAAAGATTTAAATTCTAATTAAAAATGCTCTGTTGTTGACTCTGTCTGTTATGCAATCACCAGCTGGGTCACAGTCTGTGTCAGCAAGCGCTGATAATGGTTTTAAGGTTGGGTCGCGTCATAAAAGCAATTCAGTGAGTTCCAATGTGCGCAAGGATCCGCCGGTTCAGCGCTCGCATGACCAAAAGTTGCTGACTGGTAATAAGAGAGGAATCAGACTAAATTTCCAAAGAGACCCCCGGAGGGCTTCCCTCTACACTGTCCATAGGCTCCATGAGACTATCACAATGCAACCAGTGATATCCATCAGGGTCAGAACCTTTTGGCCGGACATGGACCTAAGTCCAAAAGTGCCTTTCCGGGTACTAGGGCATCCGAAAAAAAACAGTACCAGCCTTTCTATGCCAGCTTTCCTTTGGTTACTTGAGAACCCCCCCGCCCCCCTTCCACCTCCACAGGGACCAGATTGAGGAAAGAGTTGGCTCCTCTTAGTGATCGCCCATCACGAGGAAGTCAGGAGCTCAGCCTCCGAACAGTCGTCTCCTCAACCTTTGTTCTGAATAACTCCGCCTTGCCTTCCTTTCCCACCATCTTTGCTGCCCCCTCAGTACCATTCTTGAGATCGACTGCCCGAAGTTGTCCATCGAGGACCTCGAGCAGGTGCCCTGACCAGCTATCCCCGCAACACGGGTACGCACTATCAACTGCTTAGTGTATGTCGAGAAGCCCCGCTCCTCACACACAAACGACTGGTAATAAGACAGCCACTGACCTACAAACAGTGAACAACTTTTTTTTAATCTCTACTCATTACTCATTTTTCTCATGAAGTATCTTCCCGGGCCATTCGATTTCATTTGACTAAAGAACTCAATCTTGATTAATTTGTCTGTTCAAAATTGAAAACTAAATTTAACTCATATTTCTCCTTCCATGTGTCTGTCAAAGAAATTGATTTTCCAATAATAAGCAATGGTGATATTTGGCTGTCTGGTGTCTCATTGCACCCTTCTATGGGAAGTTGCTGCCAGAGCATATAATCTGTTAGGAGTCCCCCTGTGTGTCTGCCTCTGCAAAAGCTGCTGTTGCATCTGCCCCTGGCTCTCAAGTGGATTCAATTCGAATCCCACTCTTGACCATCAAAGGAGGTCTGGAGGATACCTTCCAACCCAGCTTCCAGTGAATAATAATGATATTCTATTATATTATCAAAATGTTTGTGGTCTACGAACTAAAGGAAGGGATTCATTTAAAAATGTTTGTTTAAAAGACTTATCTATTATTTATTTGGCTAAAACGTTGCTCTCTAGTGAGTTTAAAGAAATTTACTTTCCCCCTAACTATAATGTTTATAGAGCCAATAGATTATATGATGAAGCTATTGTCTCAGGGGGTAGAGGGNGGGGGGGGGGGGATGTTGTTCTCATTTCTGTTGTTGATTCTATTTCTGGTGTGGCCAGAAGAACTGACCTAGAGAATAATATGGAATGTGTCTGAATTGAGATCCCAACATTTGATCACCAAAAACTGTTAATTGAGAACATATATTTTGCTCCCCATATAACAGTCAAAGCATTCAATAATTACTTTACATTTCTTGAAGGTGCTTTGGCTAACTACCTGTATCGAATAATAGTATTTGTGATTTTAACTACCCCAAAATTGATTGGAAATATCATCATGCTCAAAGCATTTTGCATTTCTATATTAGATTAAAAACTATGTGACGTCTTACTTCGACTAATATCATATGATTAGAACAACTTAATGAAGCTGATAATGACACTAACCTCCTTGACCTTGTATTTGCTAATTTTCATCACCCCCTAGTAACTCATAGCTCTCAATCATTAGTGAATATTGATTTAGCTCATCCACCCTTATTGATTTCACTCGATGTACCTATTGCTACTAAAATTAATGACACCCCCACCGCATATATTGACTATGCACATGGCGATTACGTTAATCTTTAAAATGATCCGGCCACTGCTGATTGGTCTTTGAGAATGTAATAAATGAGCATTCTTTCCACCACCTAAAGAACAAACTCTCCTAAAAACAACAAGGCACTATAAAAAATAAATCTATTTAACAAATCTAGTAGAGTTTCTGGGACATGTGTGAAATTATTTAAAATTATCACTTCGACTGCGGATTGTATAGATTTACAAAACAACATAAATGGTATTTTACAATGGTCTCTTGATAATGGTATGTCTATTAATAAATCTACGACAAAATCTATATCTTTCACTAGGAAAACTTATCACATATTTTTTATTTATAAACTAGACAGTGATAAAAATGTTCACTCCAGTTATATAAATGATCTAAGTGTTTTCCTGGACAATAAACTATACTTCCACTATCATGTTGATCATATAATTAATATCTCAATCATTGAAATTACTTGGACTTATTAAATTTATTACCTCTTCATTTAGAAAAGTTGACTGTTTTTTATGTCTATACTTGGCCATGATTAAATCCAAGCTAGAATATGCAAGTGTTGCTTGGAATTCCATCACCTCAACTGACTCTCTCAGGTTAGAAAATGTTCCAAAAAAAATTGACATTGCGTGCTTTGATAAATTCTTTACCAACCAGATTTATTATGACTTTTGACAAAATTCCCAACCTCTTAGGGCTCCAAACTCTCTACTCCCATGGCCTTTATTGTGACGACCTTTTTGTTTTTAATATTTTCAATAGCTTGATTTCTTGTAAATTTGCCCTCAATCACGTAAGTATGCTTGTCTCTTCTCGCAATCCTAAATTATTTTCTCTCAATAACTTTACAAGAAGAGTCCTATAGGCCGTTGTATACACAGTGTTAAATCCAGATTTGTTGAATTCGATTTTTATTCAGGGTTCTTACAGACACATAACTTTAAGGACATCATTTTAAGGACTTTTCAAGGACTTTTTTAAGGACTAAAACTGTTATTTCTCGTGCTACCAAAAGCTAAACACGTCAATAGAAAAAGGAATTATAAGCAGTACAGAATTTTAAATAAATGGGAAACAATAACTTTTCTGTAAATTTAATAAACAGATAGGACTATAAAGATAGAAATCTAACTTTATATTCACTCACTTCACTCTCCTTGGTTTATTGGTTAGTGTAATCATTCTAGTTTCAGTATATATTGTAGTATGGCTAGAACAGGAATTTAAGCGCTAAGGTGGATGGAAGATGACTAATAGCTATCAGCAGGCATTTTAGTGCAAAACTGTAATTATAGGTGCTTAAAGTGTTAATAGGTAGTCAGAAATATTAAAAGAATTATTACATATGATGGACGGTTTTAGAGCAACTTATAAAAAAAATTGCGAATGCATATGAATTAAGATTTTTAAATGTAGGAAATTAAAGAAAACATTGTAATTCATCAACAGTTACGCTAATGCGTTTGTAAGAGAAGTTAACACTGTATGTATCCCCTTCCTCCTATAGAGATCCCAACACATGGGTGTGACTATCTCTAAGCTAGATATTTCACGCTCCAGTGCATCTTAAATCACGGTCTTTACAACCATTATTCACAACCCTTTCAAAAATAAATATGGAAACATGGACATTCCAGGACTTTTCAAGGCCCAGAGCAATTAAAGGACTTTTCCAGACCTTAAACAAAGACACATTAAATTCCAGGCCTTTCAAAGACCGTATGAACCCTGTTTATTACAAAAGAAAAGAAAAACTCAGTGAATTACTTAAGGAACTCCCTTACAACTAATTTACTATGTAGTGGCTCTGCCTCAAATACTTTGATTTACATTTTTCTGTTTTATTATTTACTTATTGTTACCACTTTTTAAATAACTATCCTTTGCCTACTCTCATTTTTGTTATTTATTATTCTTGTCATTTATCATTAGTATTTCCTATTTTTTGTAATTATTCAACAGTATGTATCATTATTTAGTTACTATCGATAAGTTAATTGTGTTAGTATACGTACTTTTATGGTAATTGTGTACTTTTCAGTGCTGGCCTGTCATAAGTCTGACGACTGTTGGCCAGCACTATATTAAAGAAAATTGAAATTATTAAAGTTTATAGGCCCATCGACACAGTGAAGTCATTAGTTTCTACGCCAATGTTAAATCTAGTATTTGTATAGAATGGTCTATATTAGACAAAGATCAATTGTGTTATAAAATCCGAAAATGTATGTATAACTACTCACTTCTTGTGCAACAGTAACATCTGGTCTTCCATCACTGTCCTTAAGTTCAACATAGGGTTTGTCATGAACTCTGTTCAAATCTTCATGCAAGCCATCCAACAAAAAAGCGAGAAGTTCTTGTGAATCATGTTGCTGAAACCCATTGAACCGAGGCGCATACTTGCCAATGGTCCACTGAAATAAGTTAAGATTTAAAATAAAAATGCATTTTGTGTTATTTAATGATTGAAATGTAGTGATGGTAAAATTCATGATAAATACAAATTCAATAAAAGTATATGATTTTTAAAAATTTATTTTTAACAATTGCAAAATTGAAATTCAAAATACTGACAAAGCATTAATTGGTGATGAAATTAAGTCTAAAAAATCAAGCATGGAATATTCAGGAAAGAGGACCAGGGGAAAAAATAAAAGAATCAAACACAATATGGATATAATAATTGATAAATCACACCTTACACAGCTACCACTAGACAAGGAGGTAATGATTGGCTAAATATTGAAGAAAATTGTTAATCCATAAGTGGGGATAGAAACATGTCTGGTGTTGTTCAGCTCAGGGATTTTGAGATGTGCTCAGCCCGCGTGGCTGTTGCATCAGAGCGGATGTTTTCCCAATGGAAGAGTGTAGGAAGGGTTCAGATTGACTCATCCAAAAACACCTCAGGGTACCTCTATTTTGGCAGCCCCTGGGCAGTGTCCTTCTTGGATTGGCTGGTCCAACTGGTCTACCAGTTGACTGTCAGAAAAATCAATCCATTCCCAAAATACCCGACCAAGCAGCGTACTATTTACGCCAAATGTACATATACAATTTAACCATCTGCCATGGTTCTTCAAAAGATCCTCAAGTCAAAGATAAAGTTTTCGCCTATGTTTGGTTGGAAAATGAATACCAAAAGGGGTCTAACCAAGTTGCATCAGCCGTTTACCACAGATTAACTTTCACAGATCTTTCAAGCTACCATACTGTGAAATTGGTAGCCGACGGCTGTGGAGGACAAAACAAGAACAAGATTCTGATCGGTATGATGGGAAAGTTTTTATCACAAGATGCTCCATCCTCGGTGAAAGAAAGAAATATTTCCAGTAGTGGGACATTCGTTTATTCCGCCAACAGGATCTTTGGCCATATTGAATCTGAAGTAAAGAAACATTCTACTCTTCTAACCGACAAAGATTACATAAACATTATTGGAGCCCATGCAACTGTCATCCTTCTAAGAAAAGACTGCCCTGTGTTAGAGTGGAAAGAGGTCGGTGTCTCAGGTTGTAAAAGAGCCTGGTGCATGGCATTTTAAGCTCAAACCTTGCAAAAGGATAATTCTACGAAAAACAAACACAAAGAGCTTTGTGGTGCGAGGTGAGTTCAACTACATCCTGGACATGGGCGAAGGAAAAAGCATACTGAAGCGGGGCAAACCTTTAAATTCCATTGCACCTACAGTAACAGAGGAAGGCACAACTCTGAAGAAAGAGAAACTGCAAGACTTGAATACCCTGTTGACTAAACACTTTCAAGCTAATTGGAGGGAGAAGGAACAAATGACTTTCTTTAAAGACATTTTTGAAAAACAGGAAGCTATGAATGAGCCAAATGAATATAACTCAGATATTGGAGAAATTTTGGAGGAAGAGTAAGGGCTGGTTATATAAAAAGAAGATTAATGGAAAAGGGAGAGCTTTGAGAACATTGAGTAGGACCACTTGATTGAATAAATAATATTAACATTATGATAAATTATAAAAAAATGTATGAGTTTAATTACTGTAAAAATTAAATTAGTTTGATCTGTATGGAGTTTTTTTAATTGCCCTTTAAGATGGAATACTTTTTCAAGTGATTTGCAAATGTGAAATTTCTAATACTGTTGCAAAACTCGTTATGTCCTTCAGAATGCTGCAAAACTCATCATCTCCAAGAGTTTAAGTAATTTGTGATTTGAAAAAAGTTTAGTGAGCATAGAAACCAAAAACATACTCTACTCAAATTTTATATTCTGTCTAATATCATATTGACTGAAAAATAATTTATCCCAGAATATTGGTTGCACCCTAAAATTATGATCAACTTGAAAGGAAAAAAATACTTATGTATGAAAATGAACCCTTTAGCTTTTGTGGTCTTAATATTATTTATATTTCTTATTATTAATATTTTACATTCTTTGTTACTAATCATTGCTGGTCAATACTTTTTTTTAAATGATCTTCAATGTGTTTTATTAATACATCAATTTCATTCAGACTTCGAAAATGTGGTTAGTATGACATTAAAAGGTTATACCACTTCTTCAGCCCTTTATACAATAATGTCTATTATTTCTTTAAATGTATAGTCCCCTGTGGGTTTAATAAAGAGAGGTAAAATTCATCTCAAAAACTTATGAAAAGCTTATCTTAGTTGGTTGGTTATTAAATCATTCAAGCTTGAAGGCTCAAAGTTGGCAAACACATTACCATTAAACCAAAGCAAGCCAATTATAAAATAATATGATTACATATTTAACCAATTATAAAGAATGTTTAATTTAGCTTTGATCACTTTTAAAATTTAAACTCAGCTTTCTACAGCGAGCGTGATAATGAGTTTGAAAATGGAATGTGTCAGCATTGGAAGAGTATGGAGTAAAACTTTAAATGAAAAATTAACTTTTTCTTAAAATAAAATTGTACACTTTGTTTACCCTGTAGGCCTAAGGTATATAAAAAGTGATACTTTGATGATGTTAAAAATATAGTGTTAATGATAAAAATAATTACACTATTTTATATTTAGAAAAACAATGTAGAAACACTGTACAAAATGTAATGCAAGTAAAAGGGGGCTGTTGACCTCAGTGGTCTTGGGGTAAGGTGCTCGCCTCAGGACCCCATTTTCATGAGGTTAAACCCAGCCGGGATAAACCTTTTTCTCTAGAGCAGTAAAAAGTTGTGGCACAACTTCCTTTGGAGGGGAAGTAGAGCCGTCAGTCCCAAGTCGACTATGGTATGCAAAAGAACTATGGGAGGTATCTGAAAATACCTTTCCCGGCAAAATTAGTAGGCCCTTTTCCTCTAGCTCATTGGAATACTCATGTGCTGATATAATCGGATGGTTCAGAAAGTGCACCTCATATAAATATATATAATAAAAAGTAAAATGGAAGAAGTAAAACTAAAATTAAAATTAGGTTAGACCTTCATAAAAAAAATCAATTTCTATATTCGTTTTGTTAAATACTCTTCAGTGTTTCATCTTCTGATTGATTTTTTTGATACACACATAATTCAATTTTCATAAAGTATTAAATATTAATAACCGAGACTTGTCCAACTATATTTAAGACCAACATACCCTAAGTTTTAGTGGGGCGATTGTCTTAGCTGTTCCACTCCATATGTCATGAATGAGATCTCCATATCTCTTTGCAATATGTCCCCTCATTCCTAACGGATTAGTTCTAGAAGTAAAAAAGAATATCATATGAAAAGTTATAAGGTAATAATAACGTATATACAGAATAAGTTACAGAATTAAAAATACATATCACCTCGTAAATAAAAAATTGCTTGATATAGTGTTTTATTTAAATGTATCATTGGAGAAAGCTCTTTGGAAATTAGTAAGTATATGCAGTGTGATAATGAATTAGAAGAGGTATAATTGTAATGTATTTTACTTACTAGTCATGTGTTTATTTTAAAATTTGAATTGAACTTTGTGAATAAAGTTAAAATAACACTCCAAATTAATTCAAGAATTGAGTTGATTCTTGTAATATAAGACCCGATTCAAATACACGTATTCAATATTTTAATATTAAGCAATAATTTTATGATAATGGAAATTGATAAAATAAAGAAAAAGGGAAAATAAACTAATAAGTGTAAATTTAACTAAGAAAGGTCACCTAAGGTAAAGTGAAAATGTGGGAAGAATCCAATGAAAAAAGGTGACATCTTCCTTTCTTCTGTCTTAGAAGTGCGCACATGCACACACACATTTATACATTGATTTTAACTAAAATTGAGTATTATTTAAGCATTATTTCCTTTGTTTGATGAAGGTAACAATGCCGAGAGGAGCAAGATGTTGCCTTTGTGCATTGGATTCTTTCCACATTTTCCCCCTTTCCCTAGGTGGGCATTCTTCAATTCATTAAATTTACACTTATTAGTGTATTTTTCATTTTTATTTATTTATATCCATCTCTATTATAAAATCATCTAGCCATTGAGCCACCTCATTTATACACAACAATCAGCAATAGTAATAATAGTCCCAATAGAAGGTATTTAAACAATAATAATAATAATAATAATAATGCTAATAAACACTACACCTTCTTTGATGATCGAGGGGTATGAAGAAATTATTTTCACAATAGGCTGATCTCAGATGACAGGGTTAACATCCTGGTTGGGCATAATGAGGCTGAATTTTCGTAAATGGGTTTTTACTCTCCCTTCTTGCAAATGTAGTTACACTTAATCTAAATTCAACCATCTTTATCCCTAACCCATAAGAAAAATTACAAGC
Source organism: Timema douglasi (assembly GCA_901482245.1). Lineage (NCBI taxonomy): Eukaryota > Metazoa > Arthropoda > Insecta > Phasmatodea > Timematidae > Timema > Timema douglasi. The sequence continues at coordinate 67,297 of CABEEJ010000710.1, read as the reverse complement.
TGAATGTGTAGTGAGAATGGTGACAAAAAAATAATTATGAAGAGCTGCTGAAATATTAAGTTCTTATTGCAATAACAAGATGGCATGTAAGACTGAGAGATACATTCCAAATAGCTTGCTCTATGCCAACTAGGTAAATTGTGAGAGAATAAACAGAACATAATTAAATTCAACACAAACAATTGAAAAAAACATGAATTTAATGACATATTACTTTGTAAAATCTTGAAAACAGAAAGTTTTAAAACAGTATTAGTATAAACTGAAATGTATTTATTAAGTATTACATTATTTCTTCTGTGTAGTATTATATCCCACCAATATATCAATAGGTGCAAAGAATTTTTTTTTTTTAAAGTTGTTTTAAATGCATGAATTAACTGTAAAAACTTTTCAATTTCAAGTTCAAATATGATATAAAGAGAAATGTTACTGGTGTAGTTGTGATTGAGAAAGCTCTCTTGAAATTATACAAACATGGTAGGAAAGATGAATATTGAATGTTTATCAAAAATATATATGGGGACATTCACACATAGTGCATCTAGTGTAGACTCAAAACCAGGCTTACAGTATTGAATGTACTACACATTAATAATTCTAAACCTACCATTAACATGCACATTGAGAGAAAGGATTATAGATTTTTATTTATTTGGTGCTGCTAATTAACAAAGGACCAATATTCTGATAGAAATGATTATTCCAAAAAATGATTAATACCAAATTTACATATTAATTTAATTGTTTTAAACAGATTTATAGAGTGAATCAGATGTAGTTGAAAAATAACACCTGGACACGGGAATCCAAACCAGGATGTTATCTCACAAACCAAAGTTAAATACTCCAAGTTGTTTAAATGTGAAAGATACTGGGCCAAACCCAAAAGTAAGTGTATATATTAATATAAAGTTTAATGAGAAATTCTTATGATAGAGTTAAAAAAAAATGGAAAATGTGTGAAATAAAATAATGAAAAGCATAAACATGAACCATAATGTATTGTCCATCAATCAACTATTGCTCTTTAATAATTGTATATTATTAGATCTAAGAATATTATGTAGTGTTATTTTAAGTTTCTGAAAAATATTTTGAGAAATTTACTTTAAACTATAGTAAGTAAAAAAAATTTGTATTTTACAATAACTTGAATGTTTGAGTATACCTGTTGAGCTCATAAAGGTGCATGTTACTCGTGAAATACTGGGTAAGAGCTCGGGTGTTGCTGACACACTGCAATGCTGCATTCATGAAACATGTGTTGCCTAAATTGTTAAGGCCAGTTGCTCCTTTTTCAGATGGTACTGGAAAAGCAAGGATAAATATCAAAGGGTGTGTAAGAATTTTAATATCTAAAGGTTTGAAACAAAATAAGAGAAAGATTATAAGGAAAAAAGGAGAAGAGAAAATTACTACTATTAATTATAGACCTAATATTGCCATCACAAAAAGTGAATAAATTGTCAATTTCAAATCACATCAAGGGTCATTATAGAATGAAGAAAAATAGACATAAAGCTGTTAAATTTTACATGAAAAAAAAAAATATTGATTTTTGGAAAAAGTGTTCAACGTTTGAAATACTTTATTATTTAAAAAAAAGAGAGAGTAATGAGAGTTAGGACTGGAAAAATAAAATTTAGAGTGAAAGGTAATAGTTTATTTTAAGGATGATGAGCTTAATACAAGTAAAATGAATATTTAAATACCATCAATTTATATACAGCAAAGCACAGTGAAGCACTGGTAATATCTCTATGCCGCTCTCTTTCTCTCAGATAACTATTAACAATTTTCTCTGCTTTCTGATAAAAAGCAAATGGGGATGGAAGTACTTTGAGTTCCTCCATTAGTGAACAATAGGGTACAAGTAAATGAAAGCAAAATATTTTTTCATCTAGCTATATGTAAAGTCTATTATGGAGACATTGACTTTTGCCTCAATCATAAAATTTATTTTTGGAATGAAAGTTTTATTAATATTTCATAATTTCCTTGAAATTCTCTCAATTTTGTGAATTAAAAATTAATTTTAATTTACAAATAAACATAATGGAATATATAATACACCACTTATTTATGCCTAAAATTAGGGCTCTGCGAGTACTCGTATTCTGAGCTTATTCATTTTATTGACTTTGTTTTATAACTGTTAGTGTAATTTTAATGTCCTTAAAGACATGAGTGTTGAAACCATCTTTTTTTTATTTATTTGAGTGTTCTTATTTTTAAATTGTGTTTTATAAGTGTTATTTCTAATTTAAAAACCAATATTTTTGTTATTTAACTTTTTTAAGAAAAGGTATTTACTATTTATAAAAATGAGTGTCAATCATATTTTAAGAACATGTGTTTTAATAACTTTTTAACATTTTAAAATTATGAATAAACTCAAAATCGGATCATCCTCAGGAGCTTTAGAAATACTCGACTCGGGTTCACCTCAAATGAAAAAACCCAAGCTGCAGACCCCTCGCTGATATCCAATGTTGGCTGTTAATAAAATACTTCTTATATAAAATAATATACATTGTTACAAGTCAAATTCTATTAATACAAAAAAAAAGCTTATAAAATATTAACTCAAACCATCATCTGTTTTATGCAAAATATCAATAAAACAAAATCCTTATTACAATGAATATTTTAGGAGCTAGTGGCAACATCAGCAATACAACGTTGCCAAATTTGTCTTATAATTTAGAGTAAATTGATCAGATTAAAACAAGTAATAATAATGGTGCTCATCAAGAGTAACCATGCAATGACTCAGATATGATATTCGATGCAATGAGTTGCCTGAAACTGTTTTACGGGAATATAACAATACCTTGTTTTCGTTTTTCCTGTAATTGAGATGCCAGTGAACCCATTTCTTCGGGCCATGTTAGATCTTTATTGCGGACTTCTATTAAAAGCTGGTCCTCATCAGTAATGCCCAGATCTTCTAGTGTAGGCTCATCCTCTTCTATTAATAACATGTTGTTCTGAGAACCAAAATCATGCATGCTTAGAAACTGACATTTTTCAAGATATGTTTTTATGAGCATTTATTTAGAGCATTAAAATGACCAACACACATTTAAAGTTCAATGTAGTTTTTTTTTAATACACATGTGAAGTAAAACGAAATAAAGTATTTTCATGACATTTACTATTTTGACTTTTTAAATGTGAATTCTGGTCACTTTTGTCTCTTTGACTGTGAATTAATTATAATGACATTGCAATAACAAATACAAAGTTTCCTAGCATTAGAAATGTATTTCCCACAACCAAAAATCCTTGGTAAAATATATAAAACTGGATATTATAAAAGTCATATTGTGACCAAAGCTAATTTTTAGCCTCATATTTTCTATTTGTTGTACCATATATACACCACTTAAATATAAGGTTGATTTAAATTTAAGTTGACTAAAATAATATTTTATTTATAACATTTTATAGCGAAATCCCAATTTTTACTTAACAAAATTAAATAATTGTATTTACCACAAATCAGGGTATCTATGTTTACTTTGTATAAATGTTAAATGAAATACTCAAATGTTCTAAGTGATTCATTATAAGCCAACAGTTTAAGTGATTATTTGATTGTATTAACAAGAGATAAGGAGGCTAATTAATGAAACATGATTTATTAAATTATTTTTTCTAACATATTTCTGTAGTAAATTAATTAGTTCAAAATCTAATTTCACACAGAATCGTAAATATTTACCATAAAATTGGTCAATTTTAAAATGGATACTTTTAAATTAGGTATATAATAATATATAAATGTTAATTTAAATATTGAATTAAGTATATAATAAATTTTAATTCAATACTATATTTTTATTTTACTAAAAATGTAAATATATTTTATACTAGTAGTTCTGTGAACAGTAGACCTAGCACCGCATTAAGAAATTATAAGTTTTATGTCATGTCCTAATTGATAATAAAATCTTTACATATCTCTTTGGATTTCAAGTTAAAATACCTCCCATAATTTATCCTTGGAACTGAAGTTGATATTTGATATAGAAAAAAAAAACATTCAAAAGAAGTTTTAAGAATAGGAAGTTTATAGGGAGAAGAAGAGTGTAGTATGTGGTACAGGAAGTGAAGCTAGGCCAGGCAGAAATGGATAAAAAAAATGATGCCAGAAAGGTATGTGGATGAGTGAGAAGTTGTTATATAGTCAGGTAAGAAATAGGAGAAAGAAAGGATACAATTTTGAATTGATGGCTGAAGAAGGAAGAACAACGAAGACAGGAGAAGGAGAAAAGAAACGATGGAGAGGAAATTTTGAGAAGATGTAGCTGTTCAATTCAGAATAGGAATGGGATGAGAGTGAAGAAGAGAAGCGTGAAAAAACTTGCAGTAGAAGAGGAAATGGGTCTCACATGGAAAGAGGTGGTGGATGCATTGAAGAGGATGAAACCAGTAAAAGCACAAGGTGTGCAAGAACTAAATTTGGAAATAAAAGATGCAGAAGAAGCAGGAATACAATGATTATACAGGTTGCTGAAAGTAATATGGAAGGAGAAGGGTATCAGAAAGCTGAAAGAAGGTAAATTTAGTAACAATATTTATAAAAGGAGATGGTAAGAGATCATAAATTATAAAAATAAACAATTTTGTGACACTGTGCAAAAATATATGAGAAGATACTAGAAACAAGAATAAAAAAGAAACTGAAAGAAAGGTGGAGATAAGATCAGTACGGATTTAAAGAACAGAGGTCTATGATAGACTTGAACTTAGCTATACAACAGCTGATGAACAGGTATGAATTTAAAAATAATATACACTAGCAAATCCGGGCAAAAGGTGTGCTATACTTATGTTTAACATTTTTTGACTCTCGATTTTAAATTTTATAATTTTATTTTTAGAGAATTAAGTCCTCATTAGTATATTTGGACCAATAAAAAAAAGATTGATATTGGGTCCACAATGGTCAGCACTTCGTATTAAAATTTTGACTTCCACTTAAAATTTTCAACCTTTTATTAGGGGTTGCACATCATATTGTTATTGTATTACTATTTAATTCCTCATTTATAAATTAAGATCAATAAAAGAAAGTAAATATTGACTATTTAGTCTAAAATGATAAAGAGAGATCATTGCTGTACAAACATTTCCCCTAAGAGGTTAAAAAAAGAAAAAGAACATAAACTGTTTGAGAAACTTACTTATTTACTTACTCTGTGGCATTCAAGAAAAATTGTGTTAAAACTTTGGTAGTATTACTGTACAACTAAAGCTCACAAAATTGTATTAATATATTTGCCACTACCTCGGAAACTATTGATTTTATAAAGATAGATTTCAAATAAAAGTTTTTTTAAATAATACTACAGTTTTGCAATGATAAGTTATTTATTATCTCAAATAATTGCAGAGATATGGAACTTTCTGTTTCTCTAAAGTACCCTAATAGTCATTTTCATAGGGAAATGAAAATAACCATTTTATTTAGAATCTTAATGACTAGATAGGAATTTTAATAAAAATTGTTAGCCAATTTTGAGAAAATTAATTTTTTCTCTTTCGCTGTTTATTAAAGTACTCTTAAATTTAGAGTTAAGTAGACACACAGACAGCATTGCAAAAACCACTTTTTAGGGTTCAGGGGATCGTAAAACGCAGAAATCCATCAAAATCTTCGGTTAGATAGTTTTTACGGTCGGTTTAGAGTTCGAAAAGTTAAAAAATGTATGTAGTTGCATATAGCTTGAAAAATGTTGGTTTTATAAATAAATGATTTGAATAAAAGGTTTTTATTATAAATAGACCTACATATTTTCAATGATAAGTAATTCCATATCTCAAAGAGTCACTGAGAAATGATAAAAATTGAAATTTATGCATCAGACTGGAACCCTTAAAGTCATTTTGACAAAAAATTGAGAGTAGCCAATTTGTTTGTAATATTGATCAATGTTTGGAAATGAAATTTAATCAAAATCGTTATTAGAGCAGATTTTGATAAAATAGAATTTTTCTTTTTTATCAAAATCGTTATTAGAGCAGATTTTGATAAAATAGATTTTTTCTCTTTTCATCCTTAAGGGAACTACCCTTAATTAATTTTAGGGTTAATTATCCCATTCCATAAAACCCTCGGGGCAACCCTATAAAATCCCTAGATACTAAGGTCTAGCCCAATCGGTAAAAACCACTTTTTTCTGATTCCTGGGGTGATGATCACAATTTTTCTACCCCACACCCTGCCCCAACCATCCCATCTCATACCCACTCCACCAATAGTGTTCTCACCATCACCCCAAAAAACATAATTTATCCCTAAAGATTTTTTCCATTTCTCTTTCGCTTCCCTCCTCCTGGGGTGGATAACAATGTAAAGAGTAAACTGTGTTCTTTTTTAATTATATCTGCAATATTATGTTTGTTCCCTTTTATATGTTTTATATCCACCTTTCCTCTACCTTCCTCTAAATATATTTTATAAACAAATGTCAGGGACATATCTAATTGTCTTAGAACACGTATATTGTAAAAAATGGGTATATTTTTTGAAAATAAAATTTAAAACATTTTAATGTTTTAATAGTGTTATTTTCTGGCATTGACAAGTTATATCAAACGTGATGGCTTCAGATCACATGGCTTGACATAAGAATATGTGAAAGAAGATTTAGTATTTTTTTCCCAAATGTCGGATCAGGTCTTTTCTATGAAAAGTGAACTGTATTAAGATGATGATTCACTAATAATATTCTCACCTCATCTCTGTAGAACCATAATCTCATGTCTTCTGGCCTTATCCTTAGCCTAGTACTCAGAAAGTCATAGACTTGTTTGATGGTCGCAAGTCGACTGAAGGCTGCAATATATGCTAAATAGCGCTTTGGAGGAGTAGGGAGATTAGACACGTATGCATAGCCTGTGGAACCTGAGAATAAATAAAATAACTTTCTTAACTATATTTCTGAATTATTTACTGCCAAAAATTGATTTCAAAGTAAATTATCTAAGAAGCAAAAAAAAGTATATATTAATTTATCAAAAGTAAGGCATTTTACATTAAAGAACAATAATTTGTTTAAAGAGTTTATTATGCAAATGGAAAATGTTTCACTGAATAACTACTGCTAGATGTGTAGGCCTATTAAAATATATTTTTTTAAATAAATAAATTTGAATCAAAGAGTAACATTTCGAACAAATACCAAATACTACAAATTGAATGTTTTTTTAAAGTGAAATTTGTAATTAGAAGATCTTCTTACCTTTTAAATTGACAATGCTTTTATATACCTGTTTTTAAATGTTGGCAAAAATGCATATTCCATATTTTTTAGAAAATATAAATTATTTGGGATGTATATTTTTTTTTAAAAAGAAAATATGTTTTATGATTGTACATAGAATTTGATTGAATTTTCTGTTTCTTCTGTTTTATCTGTATCTTTATCTGTTCAAGTATCTAAGAATAGGTTATATAAGACATAAGACTTTAACATAACAATTGAAAAATAATGTGTTGATAACTGAAGAAGTTTCAGGTTTAAAATAAGTAGAGTTTGTCACCAATGTATTGAACCTAAGATGAAGAATCAAAGATTAAAGGAGGAGAATGGGATCATAATAATGATGTATCCCTTTTGATAGATGAATAATCTCATCTTGTTATTTTTAAGAAATTTTATATATGCTCTTGTTATTTCTAAGTAATTTTATAATTGCTCTTGTTACTTATAAGTAGTTTTATTTGTATATATTCCCATTTGACTGTGTGATTTATATATTTTACTTTTATATATGAGCCAAATATCTCATTTTTCAAACAGATAGAGAATATGTATATTTAAAGAATATACTCACTTAAAGCTGCAGCTCCATAACCCCCAACCATTCCACTCCATGTAGTTTGGGAAGGTCTAGCAGGCTGAGCTTGATGTCTAAGTAATCTTAAGTTCACAGGATACAGTTCAATTTCCACTTGGTCGCTATTCCTAGGTAATATCACCTAATTATAATAAAATTAGTTACACAATGTTAGTAAAATATATTTAACAAATAAAATATATAGGTTAAGAACTTGAACAATGAAAAAACATTGTTTGGATTTTTAATTATCCAGTACTATATCAATTTCTTGGTACAGTAGATATATTGATGAGACAAAATGATTGTATATATAGTGGGACAGAAAGTGTGGATACATTTAATAACACTGCATATATTTATTATTTTAATTAGTTTATTGACTATTATGAAAGAACACAACAAGTCTTACAAACACACTGATATTATTTGTTTTATAAAACTAAGAAATAACTATTTGTTTTATAAAACTAAGAAATAACTATTTGTTTGTAAATATTTTTACTCTTAATTCAATGAAAATATATTCATTTCATTGACTATTTTGAAAGAAAACAAAGAAAATTATATGCATCAAGACAGCCTTTGAAGAGCTCAACCAACTTTATGCCCCATAATTTAATGTTTAGTTGCTCAAACATAACCAACAACTAGCATCACATCACTCAATCCAAACCGGGCACCTTTTTCAACATTCTTAGCGTCTACATTTTATGGGACTCACCTACAGTATTTTAAATAAAGCTATGACGGCTCCTTCCATAAAGTCTAAGGAACATTTGGAAGAATTATCCAGGCTTTGTGTCCACAATGTTAGGACTAACATTTTACCTGCACCTCTACTTTGTAGGCCTACATCTATAAGCTTACTCTCCCACATCATCAACAGATCTGCCTTGGCTGCCCTCCTAAATTTAGCTACACCTATTACATATTAAATATTGTTACAAGTGCCACAACAAACCAATATGAACTTTCACTTCAGGAACCTGATGAGAAAAAGGGACAAATACCCAAACCACGAGCTTAGGGTGTATCTGTGACAATCCTATCCACTTATACACTTTCTAAAACTGAAACCAATGTTCTGGCCAAGGGACTTTCATTTTAACTCAACATATAATTTGACCACTTTGCTCAGGTACAAGATGTGCGCACCCTTAGACTCAAATACTACTTCAAAAACACCCTTCCACCCCGCAACTATGACTTTGAGAAAAAATGTATCCAACCCTCACAAGATTTAGGCCTCCCTTTGACTAGGATTCTCCAGCTCTGTCTAGAGACCATCCTCTCGAGGAGTACCACTAATTTTCTATATAACATCTCTGATTCACACTTACCCTACACTATGCCAAAAACTAAAATCTAAATTTCAATGAACAGAAAGCAATCAAAACCCTTTATGCCAACAAGGATACAATTATTCTGCCTGTCAATAAAGGATCCACTTCAGTTGCTTGGGCTATATAGCTGAGGCAATAAACCAGCTATCGGGCCTGTCTATCTATAAGATCCTCCAAGAAAACCCCACAAAAGACTACAACACAGTAATTAAGGGGTATGTTCAGCGCGACCCCCCCCCCCCTCCACCCCACTAGAAAATTTAACCTAGGTCTATGCTTCTTTCCAGTGATAAAACTCAAACTCCTGTACTCTACCTTCTTCCAAAAAGTCACAAAAGAATCGTCCCACCACCAGGAAGTCCTATTGTCTCAAGATGTGGTTACCCTACAGAAAGAATCTCTGCCTTTGTTGACACTCACCTACAACCCTTAATAAAATAACCACCATTATATATTCAAGGCAAACAACCTTTCCTAAGGCGCTTGGAACAAATTTGGAAACTACCCTCTGAATCCTTCTTAGTAACAATTGATGTCACCGCTCTATACATAAATATCCTTCATATTCATGGCCGAGCTGCAATTGAAAATTATCTAAATCTCAGACCATAAATTTCCACACCCACCACTACTTTCCCACTTGAATTTGCTAGAATCATTCTTGAAAAGAACAGTTTCTGTTTCCTTGACAAACATTATCTACAAATCAAGGCGAATTGCTATGGGTACTCGCATGGCCATCTCCTATGGCAATCTCTTCAAAGAATGTCTGGAAGAACGTTTCCTAAATCCAGACTCATCAAACCACTAGTATGGTTCTGGTACAGTGACAATAATTTTATGATTTGGTCACATTCGAGAGATATTGTATACTAAACTACTTTCTGGAAGAATTTAACAATTTCAGTACTCTCAAATTCACCCACAATATCTCACTACAACATGTCACCTATTTGTATGATGATGTCTTAAATGAGAAAATAATATTTGCACTACAGTTCATACTAAACCTATAAACCACCAACAATACCTCCAGTGCTGCAACAGCCACCCTTCTTAGTCGAAGAAGTATCTCCCTTATAGTCTGGACATTAGGACAGAACACACATGTTCAGACGCTGCTGACCTCACTTGGTATTGTATTAAGCTTTTCTCAGCTTTCAATTTCATCTCTCATTAATAAAGACCGGATTTTACCTATTTGCGTTCTTTTTCCTTTATCGTAAAACTTAGGCAGTTGAAATATATAGGTGTTTCATGTCATTACAAGTACAATATGTTAAATTTATAGTGCCTAGAATTACCTATTATGTTGGTTTTTGCCTACTTTATGAATAAGAGCTTTAATTTTGCCTATTTTATGAGTATGAAACTTTATTGTGCCTATTTCGGCCTTTTTTCTTTGATATATATATTTATTTTTTGCTGAAAAAGAGTCTAGTTTATAGACATGGCCTGAAAGGGGTTAGTGGGAGGTGGAGGGGAACATGTGACTGGGCCTGACCTTGACAGACTATGTTTAGAACATCACGCCCAATAATAAGGGGTATTAATTAGGATGGGAGTGAGTGGTGTGACGTGGTCCAACATTCTTAGCCTGACTGACGTGGAGATTAAAATAGTTTACCACTAGGTTTAACCGTCATTATTTCAGTATGTGATTGTGTCTTTTAGAGTCAACTTCTGTCTTGGTGGGTTTGATTACTGATATTTTTTGTAACACTTCTTGTGTTAACTGTGGTGGAAATGCCCAAGGGGAAAAAGCAAAAGCACTTTATTTAAGCAATGGATAGGTGGTGATACTAATTTCACAACAGATGGAAAAATCATCTTCTGCCAATCGTGTACCAAAGAGGTAAGTTTAATATCCATAACATTAAATTTAATAATAGGATTCAAAATAGGTTTGCAATATTTGAAAAATAACTATCATTCCATTTATTATTTGCTTTAAAATAAACAGCATTGGCTATCCATGGTTTTTTTTTAAAATACAAGTAAACTACTTTTCAACTCTTTCATGGATTTAAGATTTATACTTTCTTATATATATTTTAATGGCTTTAGGGCTATTTCAGAATAGTTAAATGTAGTAAATTACGGTTGGTAAAATTACAAATAATATAAATTTTTTCACGTATTTTAGGTAAAATGTGACAAGAAATATCATTTAGACCAACACAAACAAACAGCGATGCACTGAAAAAGTTTAAAAGAAAAAACTGGCAGGCAAATGTTAATTTCGCAAGTTGTATTTCCTGATGATTGTGAACAATTTTACTCTGAATTGTGCGCTGCGATGGTAGCCGCAAATATGCCATGAACGAAGCTAAACAATCCCATTTTAAAAGGTTAACTCACCAAATATACCAACAAGCAGATCCCTGATGAATCCATATTGAGGAAGAATTACTTACATCTCTAATATGTATCCGTAAGTTTTTTGTTTGTTAATCTATTAATTTATTATTTAAATTTTAATTTCAAAGATATTTTAAATTAATTGGAGCAGGGCACTTTCATTTAGTTACATAATTATTTGTTTTGAATAATAAGTGAATTTTTACCCCTTTCCAGGCCATTGAGAAGATAAAAGAAAATATTGGAGATTCCTACTTTTGGGCAAGTGTCGATGAGACAACTGATCATTGCGGCAGATACATTACAAATATTGTGGTCGGTAAATTTGACTCCACAGGACCCAGTTCTCTGCACTTGATTGCCTCAAGAGTGTTTGAAGTCGCTTAGAGCTCGACAATTGCCAGAGTTGTTCACGATTCTCTGCGTAAGTTTGATTTATTTAAGTTTTTACATTCGGAATTTTATCCTGTGTAATTCTGTGAGACTAAATATTTATTTTATTGTTCTGTTACAGGAGTGCTTTGGCCATCAGAAAACAATGACGAGAAGTTTATAGTGCTGCTGACAGATAGCACAGCATATATGCTAAAAGTTGGGGCAAGTTTGATGGTGTTCTACCCAAAACTAATTCACGTTAACTGCCTAGCACACGCCGTTCACAGAGTCGCAGAACACATTCGTGCACAGTTCCCGATATATAAATGCTGTAATTTCATCTGTCAAAAAAGTATTTCTGAAAGCTCCTTCGCGCATAGCAACATTTAGGGAAAACACCTCTTCCACCACAGCCAGTTCTAACACGTTGGGGTACCTGGTTACAAGCGGCAGTGTACTATGCTGACCACATGGACAAAATTCAAAGGGTACGAGTATATTTTTAAGAAAACAATTTTTCTATTTATTCAGAGCTAGATACTTAGATAATTTATCCTATAATTCTATTATAGCTTGTTAATTTTGTTCAGAATTTAAATAATGAATTGATTATCAATAATTTCAGGTAATTCAATAGTTTGATGAAGAGGATGCTGTGTCAATAAGAGAGGCAAAGGTTGCTACATCTTCTAGCACTGTTGTGTCTGATTTGGCCTATGTACAGAGCTATTTCGGCAACCTTCCTGGAATAATCGTGTCACTGGAAGCCAGGGATCTACCTTTTATAGAATCAGTGAAGATAATGCATACAATACAAGAAAGCGTGAAGCAAACTCCTGGACCTGTTGCCTCGTCGGTCGCAACAAAACTTGATCAAGAACTACAACGAAATCCCGGGTGGAGAACAATGGTAGCAGTATCAGACATCTTGGGAGGGCAAAGCACACCATTGCAGGAGATAAGTTTAACCTCTTCAGAATTGGCAAATTTAAAATTTTGTCCCTTGATTGCATGTGAAGTTGAGAGAAGCTTTTCAAACTATAAAAATATTCTATCAGACCACAGTACAAATTTCACTAGTGAAAATCTAGAAAAGTATATAGTAATTCAGAGCAATGTGAGTTGCTTGTAGAATACACGTAGTAAGTAGCTTTTAGTAAAATAAATTTTACATTGATTATTGTGTGCCTATTTTTTAAAGTGTCTATTTTGGTGCCTATATCCTATATTTTAGTGCCTATTTTGGTACCTATATCCTATTTTTTAGTGCCTATTTGCCTGCCTATTTTAAACATTTTTGGTTCCAATGAATCCGGTCCCTGCTCATTAATACTCAAATCTACAGAGCCATCTCAATTGACTCGACAAATCAGACAAATTTCTGATGACATTCCTTCCACCACCAAGTACCATCCGGAACTACAAAGAATCAATACTACTCCTAAAAAATGGCTACAACTTTCAAGTTTATTCCCTTAGACACATAATATTTCAGCTTTCCCCCAAGAATATCTTTCAAACAGCCATCTAACCTTCACAACCTACCAGTAAACCAAGGAATGCCTAACCTTAACAAAACTTTCACCTCAATCAACACATCTAAAAGTCCATAGCCATAAAGGAAACAACGCTGCAACACCTGCAAGATCTACCCACCTAGCAAGACCTTCAATAATAAAAACATGAAGCAATACTCAATCACTTTGACTGCAACACAACAGGACCTCAGGGAATAGGCATGAACAATCACCATGTAGATAACAACCAAACAAATCTAGATAGATCAGGTCCTTCCCATGTTAAAACGCATAAAATAAACTTTGATTTCTGCTACACCAATCGAGTACCTATATCATTCCTTACAGCCACTAGCAACAACTCCCAGCCCAGGCAATGGAAACTTGCACATCCAGATTGCACATCAAATCCAGACTATCCCCTGGCTTAAATATGAGATAATCTATTTTAATTTTTTTTAAATATATGATTCACTTTTTATTTAAATTATAGTGTGTGTTAATCTTATAAATGTTTATGATTATTAATTTTCCAGGAAACTATCTATATGTTCAAACCTAAATTATGTTGCATCATTTTGGACACAATAAAAGTTTTCAAATATCTTTTAAATTATTCAAGCATTAAGTAATATCTATCTTTGTTTTTTATGTGTGTCTCATATGAAAAATGGAATAAGTCAGAAAAATAGAATAATGCGTGAAAGTGTGAAGAAGTTGGAAGTATGAAAAGTGCAAGAAGAAATTAAGAAAAAGGTGTGTTTGTTCGTATCTATGCCTAATCTATTTTCCTTTCAGGATGGCTTTCTTCCCCATTACTTTACTTTAATGTACAGTGTTTCAACACTGTCTTATTGTACATACTCTGAATAAATATTTTTTTTTAAATAGAGTATACATTTTTGTTTGTTATTTTAATATTTATTGATAAATAATATGTATGGTGTACTTTATATTATTTATTTTAGACATATCTTTATAATTTAAGTTAATGGTGATGTTAATAACAGTGAAAAGAAAATAATACTTACTTGTCTAGGCAAGGCTGGAGATCCCCCATACCATTGAAAGAGTGCTTTCCACAATGAATCTGGAACTAGCTCGAAGTCTCTGCTTCGCACAAGCACAAGGTTACGCTTAAGTTTTCCTCCTTCACCAGTCAAAGTCACCACCTTTAATAGTCACATATGTTATGTCAACATTTTATGAAAAGATATTTATAAGAAATATTTATTAAATGCAAATCAAACCAAAAAAACCCTTCAAACTAAGATTGAAGATATACCAAATTTATAAGTTAATGGTTGTGTTTGTTTTACTTATGGATTGTGCTATAGTAAATCTTAAATATAACAAGGAAAAATTTTGTAGTAAAGGTATAAAAATGTCACATGAATTTATGACAATGTATGACATTTAAAAAAGTATAATGGAAGGAAAGTATCAAGAAAGTTAATATATTTACTCTTTAAAATTGTTTAAAATATTTTAATTGCTTTAATTTATATTTAATTCAAGCAAAGCTTAAACAAATATTTGGTCAATTATCTATTTCAAATATCAGCAGTACTATAAATATGTGTCCATTTTTTGTTTGTGCTGTTGATTAATTTAATTTATTGAATATATTTACTGCCATTGTGTAATCAATCAGTTTTTTAGCACTGCATTTTATTACCCATTCAGGTTTTATGATTTATTTTTAATTGAAGTAATGATTTTATGGATTAAAGAGGTTATATTTATAGGGAGTGTACCTGCATTTGCATGGAAGCAGAATGGAAAAATATTTTGGAAAAACACACCTCGGTACACCCAACAGAGATTCGAACATTGATATCTCCATCATTGACCGTTTAGTCTACTGCGAGAGTAAGACGTAGACCATGCGTCCACCAAAGCAGGTAAACAATTAGTTATTTAGTAGATAAAATTATTATTATTATTATTAAAAGTTGAGATAATACATAAGATAAGTTATACATTTATTATACATAAAAATGCTACAAATTAAGCATGTTTTAAATGTCTATTGTGTTAAGTATAGACATTATTTACTGTAGCCAATCTTTGGTATATTTATTTTTTAGTAATTTTAAGTAATATATATGAAATAAAGTTATAAACAAAGTGGAATAGGTAATTAAATGCATATGATAGAATTTTAGATTAATAAACATAAATAAAAGGAAAAAACACTAGGTCTACGTCTTCCAGAGAAAGACAACATGAAAGCATCAAAATATTGACGGGTTTGTAAATGTGTGTTAAGTGTACTTTCATTGTGCATCAATTTTCTAAAATTTTATCATATTTATGTATTAATTATGAGTAAAATTGTGTTATATCAATTAATAGTAACTGCAAAACATTAAATCAATTAGAACAAAAAATATTTTATTTATAATTTGTATATTTTTCTATTAGTGTGTTAACTATTAGTGAATTATCCAATATAGATCTGAAATAAACAATCAGAAGACACTAGACTCTTAATTTAGAATAAAGTCAAACGGAACAAATTGATTTTGACAGTATTAAGTTTTCCGACATGCTTAAGACCCTTTGAGTAGCAGTGAGTGATTAAACTGAATATTAAAGATTTTTCTTTACATCCATTAATGTTTCCAGTCTGTGGCCTAGGTCAATTTTTTATCAAGCCATATATTTTCCACTACTGGCCTGTCGTAGCTTCATATGGCTCATAATCTAATGTAAGACTAGGATAGGCACAAAATCCAGTCCCCGGCCATTAATTCAATAATGGGAAAGGATTAGCCCACATTTCACCAGTGATAAATTTTTCGGCCATGCCAGCACTCAAAACCGGGACCCTTAGCTCAGTAGACGGTCATGCTACTGACTGAGCTAAGATATCGGATTACAGATCAGGTCTTTTAGCCATACCAAAAATTAAGTCAACAAGAGAACTTAGAACACCATCACCTATTGAAGTAGTATCACCATTGTATAGTCATTCAGAACCATACATTTTAGGAATGTAAGGAAAGTAATTATCACTTGGCTAAAGAGCCAAGTTTCAACCAAACTAATAATATAAAATTCATTCACACGAACCACAAACCTAGATAATCAATTCACTATCCTTGGTTCAAAAATCACTAAAAATTATAAATGTTATGTGTATTGACTTATAACAAGAGAGAGCTACAGGATATCTGTATTGTTTATCGGTGTAAAATTATTCTCTTTTTAAAATGTAAAATAAAGAGAAAAATATAGTTTTTTTAAATTTTGTACAAAGCAAGTTGACTATCACTTAGAAACGTAAAAATGTTTTTCAAATTTATTAATACATTTTAATTACTTCTTCACAATTTTGTAAATATTTGTAAGGTTTAAGAATGGTTAACTAGATTTTGATATTGTAAAGCTTTGTCAATGAAAAAGTGTAATTTACAATGTGTTTAGTACTTTTTTTTATGTAAATGGATAAAAATAGAGAAAAATCAACGAGTAGGTGCAACTTTAATTAAGAAAGCCCACCTAGGTAAAGACGAAAATTGTGGGAATAATCCAATGGTAGAAAGTCACACACATTTTAACACAAATAGAGTAATATTTCTGCATTCTTGCAGAGGGAAGAGAAATGATACTTTACACATTCACTAACTAATCCATTTTGAATTAGAAAGAAAATATTAGATTCATCTTTCTTTCAGGTCCATTATAATTTTATCCTCCCATCTGAGTATTTGTCTTCCCAAAGTAGAGTAATTGCTTGACTATAAACTATCAATATTAGCATGTGATACTTCTAATAATAATAATAATAATAATATTTAGCACCGCGTCTTACTACCCGTTCGGGTTATACGCTTTAAGTACTAATTATGCTAATGGATTAGGAATTAGGAAGGTTTAATTAGAGGAAGTGAACCCGCATTTGCGTGGAGGGAGAGTGGAAAACCATTTAGGAAAACAACCCCCCCCCCTGCCCCCCAGTTCACCCGACCGAGATTCGAACCTCGATCTCCCCGTCCTCAGCAGTAGAGCTCAACACGACAAGCGTGTTGGCCAACTACGCCACAGAGGCGGGTGTGATACTTCTAGTTTTATCTGATTACTTTAACGCTTCCATCTATTTTATACAGCCTTCACTGTGCAAAAGCTGAGTCTACTAAGCACAGATTAGCTTCAATATTCGTTCCATCCAATAACTCAAATTCTCAATGTGTGTATTCTAGGAGACAAGGTAAAAATCTCCAGTATTGTGTTTCACTACTTGAAGAAAGTTGTGACGCTGAAAACTTGTGAAATTGTGTTGTTTTTTAATCCAATTTATTTTGCTAAAAATGTTTATTTATTCCACATATAGTTTAAATAGTGTGTTCCAATTACCTTGTAGGAAGGTGTTCCAATCAAACAGCTGTTATCAATCGTTCCTGGGGTTGGAGGGAGGCCCATTGTTTTTCTGAGCTGTCGGGGAGACTGGTTGGGACTAGAAGTACTACTACTTGGCCTGGAACAAATATAAGTCCGTCAAACAATTCTTTTGAGTTTAGAAGGTTAAAATTAAAAATTTGATCAACACACAATACCTTTTACCTAATACGTGACAACAGTAAGATATATTCCCTGTATCTGGTACAAGAATAAATTAAGAGCCATTACATTTATTTAATACAAAAAAAAACTAAGAACTACTGAGAAGATTAGTGTTTTACAGATGATAAATATATAAGTCCAGGAGATAGTAAGTAGCTAATATGTTTGGTATTTTAAAAAGTATTTTTTATCTGTAGCCCTTTTCAACACTAAATACTAAATAGAAGTGCAATTTATTTAGACAAAGGAACTTTATGAGACCTTTACTAGACATGTTCAAGATCTTTATTAACATGTATGGCTAAGGTGCTTAGGTTAGGTTAGGTAGGTTGCCAACACATAGACCGGTGCAATATATATTGTTTAGTTTGCTCTGACAAGCAATCTCATTCTCAACATGTTCCAAAATGAAAGCTGACTGAAATTTGAACAATTCTATCTGGTAATTTCCTATACATAACAACATTTAGTGAGGTCTTAACAGAAATAACATTTATAAAGTGGTAAGATTAATTAAATTATTGAGTTTGATAACACTAATACATAATGATAGTTAAAATTGTATACATATGCCCATTGCTCAAATTTGACCAGGACGCCGATATGGTTGATACGAAAATATATGAGTGTTCCAGTTAATACAAGAAAGGTTTAAAGCATTTCACCTGTACATTTCATTCTTCCTATCGTTATCCAAAAAGATATCTATTCTAGTATGAACAAACTCAGATCCTAATATGTGTGTATAGTGTATTGGATTTTGAATGTACCAAGGTACAGACAAAGAACTAACAGATACGTAGCCTTACGGAAGATTTGTTGCATCCCTCGAGTAAGGTAGAACTTAAAATATCCAGTGATAACAGCGCTACCAAGTGAGAATTCTTTAAAACAACTCACTTGCAAAATGTTCCTCATGAGAAAGACAAGCTGAGAGCTAAGAGCTGACTTTTCTCCAAGTACAATAGTCCAGGTAGCGGTGATCCCTTACCCCCTCTCATCCTTCTTTCAATGACCAAAACTTTTCAAACAATTGATTGTGTTGGACCCAAATATAAAATGACAGTGCTTCTACAGTTTAAACTTAAGTGACACGAGTCTTGGAAATGCACTTGTAAATGAATTGGAAATGCACTTGTAAATGAATTATTAAATATTATGTGACCAGCTTCTGCGGTCACAATTCTTTAAGATTCACTTCTTCGTTAGACTTGACTGCAAATAACTGAGATATTAGTGTTCAAATCATGATCGGGAGTACTGATAGTGTTTTTTCCTAATATACTTATAATTCTCCTTCCACGCAAATATGGGCACCTTTCTCAAACATTTTACCTTCCTCATTCTTTATCCTTTGGAGTAAATATGCAGATAGCTGTAATGGGAAGTAAGACACAGTGCACAAAATATATCAGTAATTAAAATTAAATACTTATGTTGTAAAGGTTGCATTTATTTTTACATTTTGTTGTCAAATTAATATAAACCAAAAATACAAGTAATATGCTATTTTATAAACTGAAAAAAAAAATTAAAAGCATGGAAAATACAATGAAAAGAGTTTCCTGAGTATTTATTTGGTATTGGCAATACCCCCTTATTTTAAACACGGGAATGATTATATTCAACATTATACTAATACTTTATACTAACTTTATACTAATAACCGCCTCAGTTGCATAGTTAGCTAACACACTAGTTTAGTGTTAAGTTATACTGCTGAGGATGGGAAGACCAAGGTTTGAATCTCTTTTTGTTGAACCGTGTTCCCTAAATGGTTTTCCACTCTCCCTCCACGCAAATGAGGGTTTACGTCCTCTATACCCAACCTTCTCAAATCCTAACCCATTAGCATAATTAGTACTTAAGTGTATAACCAGAAAGGGTAGCAGACACGGGATTAAGTATCAATATTACTAATTTATATTAATGTGCAATGAAAGTTAACAAATCGGTTTTATTATTATTATTTAGCACCACGTCTTACTACCCATTTGGGTTATACGCTTTTAAGTACTAATTATGCTAATGGATTAGAAATTGGGAAGGTTTGATTAAAGGAAGTGAACCTGCATTTGCATGGAGGGAGAGTGGAAAACCATTTAGGAAAAGCAACCCCCAGTTCACCCGACCGAGATTCGAACCTCGATCTCCCCGTCATCAGCAGTCAAGCTCAACATGGCTAGCACGTTAGCCAACTACGCCACCGAGGCGGGTAAATCGGTTTTAAATCAGTTTATAATTAAATCAAGTCTGAAAATGAAGCTTATCCCTCTAAATACGCATTTGGATTAAACAACAAAAAGCTCATAATGTTTTGTCCAATTACACTTGTCCAACACCACCTCGTGTCTGTATGGAAAAGTAAATACCTATTAATTTTAGTAAAGGGGAATAGAAATAAATATTTAAAAAAATTTACACTGAAAACTCTTTCAGAATAAGATTATTTTACTATATTATTTTTATTATTTTTCTTACTACCCGTTCGGGTTATACGCACTTACGCTAATGTGTAATGGTAGGGTGATTGTGAGATGAAATGGAGGACCTACAGTTTAACGTGGAATCCGAACCACGGTGGAGGCCTGGCATTCCCCACATTAACAAGATGTCTTGTCAGAGGTGAAGGAAGGGTTTGGTAATCAGATAAATCTTTGCCGCGACTGAGGAATGTATTTTACTATAATATAATAATATTTTTATACAATTCATAATTGCAGATTTTCTTAAAAAATAAATATTTATATCACAAAAAAAGAGTTTAGTAAAGTGAGTAAAATTGTTGACATGAAATAAATATATCCAAATATTGTTTTAATCACAACTATGGTTATTAAGTGTTTGGTATAGAAATTATCTACTAAAGTAAAGAAAAAAGGGTTCTAATTATGTAGTTAGGATAGGTTTGAAACTAAAACTATGATCACTACCATCAAAAAATGAATACAATAATAATATAAAAATAAGATTTAACAGAAATTTGATACAAATATGTGTTAAACAAATTTGGACATTAATACATTTCATAATATTTTGGTCACTTTGATTTCGTAATGTACTAGATCGAGATTTGACGTATTTCGCTATAGCATTCTTGCTTTATTGGTGAACATCCAGCTGTCATAATTTTGAAAGTTCCTTTATGTACAATCCTAAGCTAACCATGGCAATCACAAACCAGCTATGGCAGTTAACAGATAAAAAATCTTAGAAATAAAATATTACCTAGTCTACAATCTGAGTGCACAAACGAGCGCAATCGCAGGGTGGCATTTCAATGACAATGCAAACTTTACCTAAGCACGATCATAGAAACATGTTTGACATGTTTCACCAACAAGCATAAACTAAATAAGAGACTCTTTTACAGAAACATATAAAATATGAAGCAACATTATTTTCCAAAGAGAATCATGGTCACCAAGTTATGTCGCCTGAAATGGTTTATTTTAATTGTTATGTCGCTCCTAGATGTGCGATAATAGCTATGTATTTGTAGATCTAATATATCCACTTTCAGATAGACTTTAGTTTGTGTGTTGATTTACTTTTACTACTTAGACTTTTTTACTCTACCTTTACAAATTTTGTGTTCCAAATGTCTTACTAGAGTCTTATTTTTATAAAAAGAGCCTTTTAGAAAGTAGCTTTTTTTTTTTGCTTGTCAACATCAATAACATTTTCTATTTTGTTATTTTAGTTAGCACCGTGTCTTAATAGTCGTTCGAGCTAAATGCTTATGTACTACTAATTACGCTATTGTTTTAGAGATGTGGGAGGTTTAATTAATATTAAGTGTACCCGCGTTTGGAACATATCAAGTTTTATAACTTAGGAAATTAGAGGCCCCTCCCAATTTCCAGCAGTAAATTTTCAAATTCCAAACTTTCTAACTTTTATGGTTATGTGGGATGGTCCTTTTATCAATTGGCAAATTTAAATTTTCTTTCATGCATAAAAGTATATTTTCTTTGGAAAGATGGCAATTTACCCTCGTTTCCAAACCCTTCTGTCCCCTCACCCTCCTTAGCTTCCACAGTTCCAACTTGAAATTTTAAGAATTATTTGGTTATTATATATGGTATTTTAAGTGGCTACCAAATTTCAACCTAACCACATTGTAAAGAATGTTCTATTTTGGTTGTATTGTAAAAACATAATTATTTTAAGGCTTATTCTGGCAGGAGGTTAACCCACACTTATACATTTCCTTGGAAGTCAAGAGTATTGGGTTGCCTTCCTGCTGAGAATAGCATATAGCTTGCATCCTGTTGACGAGCGAGCACGGTGCGACCATTGGACCTTTGGACTGGTGTGAATCGAGATCAGCATGTTTGTGTGTGAGAAGAACACACGTTGTTGAATGTTGGAAGCCATGCTGGATGCATGTGTGGTAGAGTTGCCGTTAGACGAGGTGATGACATAACATGTGATCTGGCGGTTCACCCCTGCCGGAGGGTCGATCGCGGGTCTCTGGGTAGTTTCACAAGTCCCGTTATCGCGCGTGCTTCCTCGTCATGGGGGATTACCTCATACTTATGTAGTAGTTAGCATCTATATAGAGTAATAAATATATCTTCTTGGACTAACTCGCTAGCCTCATTACCCACAAACCATCCATCCCAACCCCTACCGCTCGGGGTCCATCCCAACCATGTAACACCCTAGGGTGCTGCAGTAGTGTAGTAGTTAGGGTTGGCAACTGGGCACCCCAAATAAATAGGGACGTTATAGTATACATTTTAAGCGCTACCATTTCCTTGGCTTCAATTTTGAAATTCCATTTGTTCAAGAGTGTAGGAAACGCGAGAAAATGCCAATGCTTTTGCTGTATTTTTATCAAATTTTTTTTGGCTAAAATAAATAAATCTAGCTCCAGTAGAAAGATATAGTTTAATTTCTTTCACTTGGTGAAAACAACAGTTGTTGAATATCTGTCATGAGCATAGCAGCATTAGATGAGAAACTTTTTAAATGAATTAACATGAACAATGTATCCTTGTCAAGCGACTCAGACCTGTTTTATTATTAAATTGCATGGCGACATTTCAAGCTTTTATATCTACAAAAATTGCACTTAAATAGCTTTGTAAATATTTTGAGGGGACCATCCCTCCCTATTTTCCAAGCCTTCATTTTTACATTTAATAATTCAGGCCTTTGACACTTTTTGAGATGGTCTTTAAGCCCACCCAACTTATTTAAATCATCTAACACTTTGTGAAGTAGTTTAGACTTTTAGTTTTTAAAATTTGAAACCCCCTATATCACAAGCCTCCTTAGAAATAACTAATATTTAAAATGTGTTGGTGGTTATTTGATGTTATTCCTCTACAAACTTGACAAATTTAAATTTTATACCTCCTACATGTACACCCCTAACCCCTCCCCCACGCTCTCCTTCCCTATTTCCTGTAGTCTAATTTTGAAATTTAAAATGTTCAAACTTTATAGTTAATTTGGGTGGTCCCTATCTCTGCTTGACAAATTCCAGTTTTATACCACACATAAAAGTAGTTTATCCAATGGTTTTGAAAAGTTTAGCCTCCCAATTTCTATAACTCACACTTGTAAATCTCAAATTTAACACTTAGTTGATTATCTGATTATCTGAAGTCGTACTTCTACCAGCATGCAAAATTTAGACTTTATACCATACTTGTTTTTTTTTTATAAACTCCCCTTTTTTTCCTGGACTCCCATTAAAAATATTTTAAAATTTTTGGACTTTTATAGTTATTTGAACTGGTATCTTCGCCTATATGCAGAATTTTAGTTTTATACCACACTGAGAAGAGGTTGTTTCTAACAATTTTATAAGTTTTTAACTAATCAACCCACTTTTCCAACCCACTTTGAGAATTTTTAAATTATTACATTCATTTGGATATCTGGAGTTTCATTTCTACCTGTCTTTCAAATTTTAATTTATAACCTCATCTCTAAAGTTATTTCTAGCTGTAGCTTCCTCCTACCCCATTTCTCATAGTTTAAATTTAAAATTTCAATGTTCATATTGTTTTGTTTGTTTAGAATAATCTAACAAATCTAAGCTCTCTACCATACATAGAAGTAGTTGAATGTATTATTTTTTGTAAATGATGAGTCCACCCACTTACCCTACCATTTCTTCAACTCCCCTTATAGTTTTCAAATATTAAAATTTATTTGGTTATTTTGAAAGGTCATTCTACCTACTTGCCAAATTTAAATATTCTATCACAGCTAAAAGTTGTTTTTATGTTCATAACCCCTTCCCTTAGCCCCCACCCCCTTTCCTCCTATTTCCCGGGGTCACATTTAAAATTTATAAAGTACAGACTTATAGTAATTTTACATGTCCCTTTACTTTATTTATACATTTCAATTTTCTACCACACTGGGAAATAGTTGTTTCTATTAGTTTTAAAATATTAAAGCTTATTTTTCTATTATTAAGAAATTTCCATTTTTAAGACTTAATTGTATATTTGGAGTTGTCCTCCTAAATGACTGCCAAATTTAAATTTACTAGCACACATGAAAAGTTTTTATTCTGTTAATATCCTCTTCCCTATGTCCTGGGGTCCCACTTATTAAACAAATATGTTCCTCCTTTTATAATTTTTGGAGTGGTCCCATTGGTTGCCTGAAAATTTTCAATCTTATATCACCCTGGAAAGTATTTATTTATATTAGTTTGGGTAATCTTGAACACACTTTTTTTTTACCAACGCACCTCGAGAACCATTGTGTGGATGTTGTAATTAATTAATATCATATTAGTATTCTGCGACCCGATACACCCTCATATATCAAATTTCATCTTAATTGAAGGACATAAATTTTACTGCCTCTTTTTTTTCCCCTTTACATTCCCTTTTAATGTTGTGATGAATTTCTTCATCGCCAATCAAAGATGGCCACCGCGTTTTTCTTTTATCCACATATTATTGCTCGTAAAGCGCTCCAGAGGAGAGCTGGCACTATCTACTCGGCATTCAGTGTATTATGCCGAAAGTTAAGTTGGTAACGAGCGAAGAGGGGTGTGGCAAGATGGCTGGGTCGAGTTGACATTGGGAGTGAAAAAGGTGAGGCGAGAAATGCTGGATGGGAGTGGAGGTTGGATGGAGGAAAGTAGGGGCCTCCGTTATGTGATATTGGATTTATGAAGCAAGCTCAACTGCCTCATTTTTTTGATGGAAATCCTCTGTTGGCGTTTAATTTTTTTTCGTTTCCTTGGTACGTTTTCGTGCTTCGGCGAACCACCCCTTTGGGTAAGTGCTCTTTCTTTAAACTTTTTTTTGTATTTTTGTTTTGTTTTGCTCTGTGCATACTTATCTCCCGCTTTCCTATTTCAATTCTCTGAACCTTAATGTAGGGATAGGCAGTGCTTTTTGAAAATTCCTGTAGTGACTTGGATTCAAGTGGGTGGACCTCCGTAATTGGGCAGGCGGCAGCAAGTTACGTGCCCGATCCATGTACGTAATCTATAAATCCCCCACTGCCCGTCTGGCAATGTCATTGGTGGGTTATGTATTGCACATGGAGGAGGAAGGAAATGTATAAGTGAAAATTGTACTAGGAGAACTAGGGTAGGAGGACATTGTATTGCACATGGACTAGGAAGGAAATGTATACGTGTGCATTATGCTGTAACATGTGTGATGTTATCCAGGGTCTTTTCTCCCCCTCCCCCCCGGGGCTAAGTGGATGCCCTCATCACCCAGTCCCCGGACTCTTCGCCTGGAGGGATGTGTGGGAGCTATTGGGATCCCCCCCATCTTGATTTCACGGGAGGAGTTCAGGACCCCCGGTCCCAGTTTGGACGGACAGACCGGGCGCGAGCCACGCAAGTCGCCAGGGCCATCCTAGATGGACCTGTCATTTTCACTGCACAGTTATCTATAACTTTTCTAGGAGTGCATAGGCACTATATCATTTTTTATGTGTACATAGACACTTGTTGATTTTGGAAAGGTGCACAGTTACCTATGATTTATAGACGCTATAACTTTTTCAGGAGTGCATAAGCACTATATCATTTTTTTTTACATAGACATTTGTTGATTTTGAAAAGGTGCATAGTTACCTATGATCCATAGACACTCTATAATTTAGTTATGATTTATATACGCATTCACTTTTCTTATGTACCTGGTTTTACTTAAATTACATCTGCTTGAAACTCATGTTGCTATTCGGTGATTTACTGAGGTCAACTAGCGGGTTGTGGAGAGGGGCAGAACCGAACTTTCCTCGCGGTCACCGCGTATGGTGGTAGCCTAAAGGTTAACTTACGATTAGTTGTCGGGTCTTGGTTCCCCGTGTCAAAAGACCAAGTGGCGCCCATTCCTATCAGGATGCTTCCCTGATGAGTAGTGTACTTATGTCCAGCCCTTCGCCGCATCCCGTCAGTTTCGCCAACCTCAACCCACCCCCCAACTCATACTGTAGCCGGCCGGGTACTCTGTAGCGTTATTTCCGGGAAATCTCGTTACAATGTAGACAGGGTAAATACCAGTTTTTAAATTAATTCAAGTATACATTAATGATCTTAAATATATATAGCATCAAATAGCTATTATAGACCTGCATTAGTGGCCACGTGTCATCGTATCTAGCCTTCCTCTATCAAATAGTCATGATTTGATAGGGTCACAATTTGTGGGGTTGTTTTTTACAGCTCTAAATAAGATATCACACATTTAAAAAAAAACTTTATAATTAAAATTCAAACTATTTAACTGGTCAGAACTTTCTGCCTAATTTTGGTTAAAACAATATTAAAAAATGTCTAACTACTTCTTAAATAAATTGGTATTGCTAGACGTCTGCAATTCTCCTCAGTGCTCCTTAACAAATATTTGCAGTTGACAGCCCCTTAGTTAAAAAAAAGTACACTGCGTTTCAAGTTTTCTTTGTATTGTGCAGTCAGAGTAAACTTATTTGTGTGGCAGGATTATGTTACTTAGGTACAGGAGGTTGGGGGGGAGTAGAGATGGGGGAGGGTGCTTCCTGAATCTTGCTCGGTGACCGCCAGCAGACAGGTTAGCTCGAGGAGCTCATATTTTGTATCTGCCTTCTAATACATTCGAGTTTAAAGTGAGTCATTTGAAAAATGCTCACTTGATTGCGCTGTAGTTTCTGGCGATCACACCTAGCGATCATATTGTTGAAGGAGTAAAGCCTTGAAAAGGAGTGCAACACGTTTAACCTAGTGGCTGTGGCTCTGCTCTTTCCTTCCCTGTGACCTAGGTGTTACTTACCACGCTTCTGTATAGTGTATTGTATTTTGTATTACACTGGGTTTTCCAAGAATTTGCTTCACAACTGAGGCGATTCCTATGCAAGACAATGACTTCAACACAAATATTTTACTGATGTTAATCTTTCGCCACCCCTTTTGTAAGCTTTATTATGGGGATTATTTTTGGAAAGGGCATTTGCTGTTTCTTTTCGTAGGTATATGATTTATACCTCCAGTTTCACATTGCCTCTCATAGTGTAAATACTGTACGTATCTATTTGAAGTTTTGAGCTCTATTTCACAAGTGAACCATTATCTCTTTTTATAAATTATGTTTCACGTAAAATGTTATTTATCTATTAAAGTTAGCTACAACATTTCCTTGCTAAGTTTTATAACAAAACATATTTTCTTCAAAATATTTATTTCATTGAATGAAATGAAAAATGACAAATGGTGTCCACTTGTCAGAGGATTTAATCTTTATAAGTGGTAAGAGTATTTAATAAAAACTTAACCTGATCAGTAGTCAGTATTTACATGCAAATTAAAGTCCCAATATAGATCTATGGGATGTCTGAAATATGTGAATATATACTAAATTCCACCAAGCAGTTGTTTAAAAAAAAAACACTGTCGTGGTGTGGTTCAAAATAGTAACTGAATAAATTATAATTTGCGCTTATTAGAAAGGGCTTTACATTAAAGAGTAGAATATCTGGTTGTTTCTGCTAATTTATTGCACAATGTTTGTTACAAAACATTTTACATTGAAACAAAATTTTTCCTATGGATTAAATAATAATATTTCTTAACAGTTTCATAATTTTTCAAAACAATGTAAAACAAATAATTTTTCAAAATATCTGGTGCCATATTTCACCTCTTCTGTAGCAACAGTTTGTAGGATTAAACTCCTTTTTACTTCACAAGAAGTGATTGGGGAATGTTTTATCATGCATCTCACTCTTATTGTAATTCAATTAATTTCAGTCTATAATTTTCCCCACAAATGATAGGTAATCTTCACATGTTTTGATCTTTCAAGTGTCTTACTTTTTACAAGAATAAAAGAAATGTAAAACAACAATGCTAAAGTAAGAATACAAGAGATAATTTAAATAAATAATATGAATTGTGCCGAGCTAATGTGAATTAGCTCGCGCAAGTGTACTGTTATGTAACCTTTTTACGGCGCATCTACTTCTAATTACTTTTGGCTATTGATTGGATGCCCCTTGTTCTTGCCCAAAGTTTATTATCTTCTTTTATCTTTAATAAGCCTCCATTAATTGCTCGTGCATGCCAATTTCCTCTTCCTCGGAAGAGTCGTAATATCTGACATTCATATGTTTTCTTTCCCCTCCCTCTTTCTTTGACGGGTGCGCATGCGTGCTCTTCCTGAGGCGGGGCTGGCTCAACTTTCCACCTCTATCTCGCCTTTTTTTAGTCCCGGTCTGGGAGCGTTAGGCGACAGTTCTATAAAATAAAATAAATAGTATTCTTCTATCAACACTGGAGGAAGACACATCGTGTTTAGACCGAGTATTGTACGGTCCCTGAATGTTTGGCTGTGTTCTCCTGTTACACAGCTGACTGTCGCTGCCCTGCATGGTCGCTATGGCATCCCTAGGATGGCAACCTTGGGCCCTATACAGTTAGCCCCCGCCACACCTGCCTTGATAGCTTATTGTTTACAACTGTCGAAGCTTGGCTCGTACACTTCTACTGGTTTGATGCTGGTATGTTGCTGGTACTCTCCTAATGGTTTGCTGCTGGTATGTTGCTGGTACTCTCATAATGGTTTGCTGCTGGTACATTGTTGGTATATCGCTGGTACTTTCCTACTGGTTTGCTGCAGGTACGTTGCTGGTACTTTGCTGGTACTCTCCCACTAGTTAGCGGCTGGATCCTTGTTGGTACATTTCGCCAGGAGTTTCGTGCAGCTCAAGGGCTGATTAGACTACGCTAGATTGAGGTACACCGAAGAGAAGTCCAGAAGGTTTCACTGCTTTTAGAGCGTGCTACATGGTATAGACACGCGAGGTGTTTTGGTTATCCATACTAGTAGCAGGTATGTAGCTGGCTAGGCTCTCTGGAGATCTACCCTTAGTTATTTATAATGTATATTTGTTTGGAGCATTTTGGTAATTATAGCTCGTTTTGAGCTTGTTGTCCTTTAGTCTTTTTTCTTATATGTAATTGTATAGAGCCCTTAGGTAACTTAAGTTACACATTGTGCTTGTTGGCTGGGTGATTATAGCCTGTCCCATGTATACTGTAGATAGCGGGCTGGCTCGTATCGTGTCACCAGTCACTTAGAATTATATGGTTAGTTAAACCTCATAATCAGAGAGACCTCAATTGTATATTCATTGTTACCATATTCATACCATCAGTATGAATTGCCTGTGTTTTTTATATTCATATGGAATAGTATATTTTTATGTTTGGTCATTGGTCAGCCACTAGGTTAATTGGATGATTAAGTTCAAGGGCTCGAGCAAGGTCACTCTTATTAGTATAATGTAGTTAACGCTGAAGCGTTTAGGGCCTTTTAGTGTGATGTCAAGGGGACCTTGTATGTGAACGGCTCACTGCCATCACTGGGAGCGCCGGTTGTTAATTAACTTCCTATTCAAGTTGGTCGAGTCGGGTATGTTACTCGGCCCACTTAACCTTTTGCCTTGGGCCTTTGTTATTATCTGTTCTCGGGGGAGTGTCATGGTGGCGCTCGGCTATTTTAGCTCCCGCAGGTCTCAAGTATTCTTTCCCCTTTGATGGGACTTAAGCAGCCTTCTCGCTAAATTTTGATCTTGTTCCTTGTGTTTTGCCACTTCTAGCCTTACGGTTTCCCTTCTGAGATATTTATTTTATGATATGCTGCAATGAGAATGTCTCCCCGGGATGGTGGGCCAGGCGTTAACAGCTAACCCTCTCAGACAGCTATGCTGAGGTGTTCACCGAGTTGTGTTGGTATAGTCAGAGTGTTAAGTAAATTGCTGGGCAGCTGATCCGCCTAACTATTAGACTACCAAAATCTTATATTCCACAATTGTTTGCATATGTTATGTTTACTGCCTTTGTTAATAAAATCGTTTCTGCTCAAGTGATTTCTGCTGTGTTAACTTGCACCCATCCCCTTTATTCCTATAAAGTAGGGTGCAAATTTAAAATGAATACTACTATTTACTGTAAATAAAATCTAAACACAACTTTCCTAATTGTAGTAATATTCATAAAATATGCGAAATTTGCAAAAACAAATGTTCTACATATGGATTTTTTTTTTGTGTATGAAATATCCAAAAGAATGAGTCTGGCATGGTATGAGTAGCTCATTTTAAAAAAGAATACAAACCCTAAGATTCCTAACCAAACACATCAGTATGCAAAATACTTTCAAGAAAATAAGGGTAATTTAAAACGGTATATATGTAGCATGCAGATGGTGATAATAATAAGCTTAAAAATGTGTTTTTCGCAAAAATGACAAGTTTGATGAAAATGAATGTGTGTTGAAAACTGTAGCTTGCATTGCACATTTTGTTACCACTTTCATGCAACGCTGGATCCATTATGTAGGCAAGTTCTAACTACAATATTGTCAGGAATTAAATAAATTTAATTCAGCTTCCAATAGTTAAATATTGATTATTAAATTATAAACAAAACTTTGTCTCTTTAAAATTATTCATTATCACTTTTTTTTTACTTTGTTTCATCAGTAGATTTTCTAAAACACAAAATACTCTATGTATTTGGAGATAGTACAAATCTATATTTCTCATGCCCAAACCAACATCATGTTTCTATTAGGAAAATGAACAGGTTAATTGATTTACAGAAAAAATAATCCCATAGCATAGGTATTTAGGTTTTAAACTAGTACCTACCTACATAGTTAAATATTGGATATCGTTTTACTGTGGCAGTGTATTTTTTTCTCTCAATACAAATCAATGTTAATTAATTGAAATCAACAATAAATTAGATTAGTATAGTAAACTTCAATGGGATATTCATTTTACTGTAATTCAATTAAAGTGGCATGGCTTAGCATTCAAGTTATTGAAGTGTGTATAGATAATGCAATAAGTTCTACCAATGTAATAGTGTCATGTTGGAAAATAGATTAAGGAGTTATTGGTTGTTAGTTGATACTATTCCGGTTGTTAAAATTTTCCAATTCGAGCACTGCATGAAATCACCACATACATTTGGGATGGGAAGCCAAGGTCAATGATAGGACTACTTCCTCATGGACAAAGAAATAATAAGGCAAACTATAAAAATCAAGTTAATATCAAGTGTGTTCTTAGATAGTGACCACAAGCTGCTGGTGGTAGGCACAAAGGGATGGGAATGTAGGAGAAAAGTATCAAAACAAGAAAGAAGAATAAGGGCATGGAAGCTTAAAAATTAAGAGTAAAAAGAGCTGTCTCTAAGAAAGGCAAGATTCTTAATGCCCAAGGATGAGATGCAAAGTGTAGAGGTGGAATGGGAATGAACGATTTAATAAAAGTTTGGTGGGAGATTCAGAGTAGGTATGTGAGAGGGCAAGTGTTAAGAGGTAGAGGAAGGCGACACTGTGGTGGCACAAGAATGTAGGAAACAGTGAAAGATAAGAATATAGCATTTAGAAGGAGTTTTAATATAAGTAATGAGAATAGAGGAAGAATATAGGGAGAATAAGAGAAGAGCAAAGAGTGTACTAAAGGAAGCCAGGCCAGGAAGAAATGGATTAAAAAAAGGACAGAGATACTGGAAACAAATGTGGGAGGAAGTAATAAAGTGTTATATAATCAGGTAAGAAACAGAATTATAGATAAAATACAAAAAGTTAGAATGATAAATGAAAAAGGAAGAATGATGAAACTAGGAGAAAAGGAACCATGTATGGGGATATTGTAAGATGTTCAAACTGGAAGAGGTTAGGGTTGAGAGTGAACATAGAAGCATGAATAACTAGTAGAAGAGGAAAAAATGTGTCCCAAATGTTAAGAAGTTGAGGATACATTGCACTGGATGAAACAAGTAAAAGCAACAGGTGTGAAAGAACTAAATGTAGAAACAATAATAGCTGTAGGATAAGCAAGAATACAATGATTAAAAAGGGTGCTATGGATGATATGGAAGGAGAACAAGGTAGTGGGAGACGGAAATTATAGTACCGATTTTTAAGAAAGGAAACAGGAAAAGGTGTACAAATTATAGGGGAATAACAATAATGTGCCAGTGTAGGATAATATATCAGAAGATACTGGAAAAGAAGATGAAAGGAAGGTGAAGAGAAATATAACACAGATTTAGGCAAGGGCGGTCTACATTAGACTACCTTAGCTATAAGACGGCTAATGGAAATAAGGTATGAATTTGGGAAGGACTTGGTAATGGTATTTATTAATGTGGAGAAGGTATATAATAGTCTGGATAGAAATACAGTCTGAAAAGCAATGGAGGAGGCTGAAGTATAAAGAGGAGTTGTAATAAAAGCAAAAAACGAGAGTTGTGAGAGCAGAGTTGTGTTAAGATGGAGAGTGGGAGGATGGAGAGTGGGAGGACGGGAGTGATTCAAAATTTTTTAAAACGAGGAGAGCAGGTAAGTGACACTGACAACTAATACAATGGCCGTATCGATTAATAATGTCAATAAGTTTTCTACTGCTTGTTAAGCTCTTTAGAGTCATACCTAACATGATGTGCTTTGACGTTTTCACATGACCATTATGGACTGCAAAGATTACATCTTGAGAATAAGAATGAACTTGACGAGCACATTTTATGCTTTTTTTTCTGTCTTTCATGACATCCACCTAGAAGGGTAAAGTAAAAGTCTAGTAATTGTGGTGGTATCGAATCTTCACCTGACATTAAATGTGCTGTAATATTTTTAATTGCTAACTTATTTTTTTCCATTTGCAGTATTAATTTTCTTTAAATTAATGCAGCTTTTTGCAAAGTATTTTCAGCTAGTAAATTTTCAAATAATGTATCGTCTATTGCTTGTAAATAATTGGGTGCTATTATTTTTTTATTACGAATAGTAAAAAATTTGACATAATTAGAGAATGTTTTCAAAAATTTTTCTTCTAGGTGGTGTGCCATAAAAATAGAGTTCATTTCAACGGAATTTTCTTCAAAGATTTTCTCCAATGAATCGATATACAATTCATGCAAATATAATAAATAACAGCGCCCTTTCTTAATTACATCTTCCTCGATGATGCAACTTATTTCATTGAAAGCTAATTGGTGATATTCCCGATGAAAA
The DNA here is from genome assembly GCA_901482245.1 of Timema douglasi. Classification (NCBI taxonomy): domain Eukaryota; kingdom Metazoa; phylum Arthropoda; class Insecta; order Phasmatodea; family Timematidae; genus Timema; species Timema douglasi. Next base: position 33,769 of record CABEEJ010000710.1, on the reverse strand, counting down.
TGCCAATCACTTTTACCTGATTTTTTTTTTTTTGAGGAGGATATTTTATTATTGAAACTAACTCTACATTCTGTATGATAATGTATTTTTGGACCAGATAAATTTTTCAATTTATTTAATAATTCTGCATACTCTTCTTGACCTTCGATGTTGGGTAGTACACTAGATTTAAATTGGTTGGTATCAGCTTTATGAAGTGGAAGCATTTTTGATCGTAATTTTTTATGTTTCCTGTTAAAAAATACACAAACAATTTGATGATCATTAGTACTAGCATCATTTTTGGTCAGAATATTTGCATCCTGAGTTGAATCATTATTTTCACTAACATTTGGTTCAAAAATTTCAATATTTTCTTGAGAAGTTGTAGATTGTGGTTCTATTGATTCAGAAATTAAACTTGGTTGCAATATTGATGAATATTCTGCAAGTGAACTCTGTAAATGATGATTTCCTTGAAAAGTTGTAGGTTGTGGTTCTATTGATTCAAAAATTAAACTTGACGGAGATATTATTGAAGATTCTGTTGCTAAAGACTGTAATAAATGAGATGGTTCGGTGGTCATCTCAGGTATCAACGGCGTGGTTGGAGAGCTGTTGTTTGTAGGTACACTGGCTTAATTTTGTTTTTCATTGTTTTTTTTAGAATTTACAGGTTCAGAAGTTAAATATTTTTTCAAAAGTCCTGTAAATGCCTTATAGCATTCACGGTGATAACCATTGCCTGTATACTCATCAGGGCAAAATAATGTCTTTATATTTTAGGTTATGTTTTTTTCTGATTCTCAAAACATCGACTTTTTTTAACATTTCCTCCGAGAACAATATTATTTTACCATCACTTTTATTACAAACGAAACAAATTAATGTATCTCACATGATAACACTTTACTAAAACAACAATTTTATTTCACAAACTGCACAAGTATCAATAATAAAACATGGGCTATATGCTTAATAGTTCAACACATAAGCGACAGATGGTGCGTAGTAAAAGATTGCATAGACTAAACGCCCTGTCTCACTCGCACCCGCTTGAACAGTTGTCACCTCGCGCTCGCACCTACAGCAGACTTTCAATGTGTCTGGCAAGATGTAAAACCATTAAAACTGTCCGGCTATTGAAGTAACATTTTTTTATAGGTCCCCAAGTAACATATGTAAAACCCAGCTTTTATACTATAACGAAAGTATAATTATAATTTATTAAAGTTTAGGGGTGTCTGGCAGGGGGTTGCAACCGTACTAAGTGCCCGGCAATGGATGACGTGATTTATAATGTTATTCCGAAGATAATATAAAAAAATTAAGCTATATGCTTTAACGAATTTGAGGTACTATTTTATACACCTTTACTACCTGTTACCTGCCCAAGTAACCACAATACCAACTCCATACTCGCTGCTCGTTCTTACCTGTGTTGGGGACATGCTCTGAGAAATTTTCTGCTTTTATAAAATTACGAATGTCTGGCCGTCGTGGGCTCTTGGGCTATAATAATAGTTACTCTATTGGGGTAAGGATGAGGAAGGAAGCATTTTGAATGTAGCTGTAACGAGGAGAAACAAGATTAGGAATGAATTTATTCGGGAAAGAGTTGGGCTACAGTGAGTACATTAGATAGTAGAGGAAGCAATACCGAGATGGTATGGACATGTAATTAGGATGGAAAAAGAGAGGACACTGAAGAAAATGTTTGAAATGAAGTATGTGGGAAAAAGAACAAAGAGGAGGCCAAGAAAGAGATAGTAGGAGCAGATAATATAAAGTATTCCAGTGAGAGGAAAAGAATAGAAGAAATTAAAGAAGGAAAAGTGGTGGAAGGATAGAGGAAGATGGAGGCAATTTACTAAAGTGACCCAGCCACGGGGTGGAAACAGTAATTGATGATGATAATAATGATTACTAATTAGGTATTAAATATTTGTATTATTTACCATAGATAACCAGAACCAAAGCTTTGAGAATTTTATTTTTACTCTAACAGTTGTCATAGTGTATTAAGCAGTTTCATTTTGAATTCAATATGGAGTAATTTAGTTTTTGTCCAAAGTGTATTCCTTCTTCTCTATTTGTTTGTTAAAGGCATTAAAGCATAATAATATCACTCAAATAGTGTTAAAATCTTTGTTTTTAAATGTGTGTGTGACTATTTCCTATAGAATAAAATAAAAAGATAGATATCACCTTTGTGCATTGAATTATTCACAAATTTTCCTCTTTCCCTAGGTGGACTGTGTTCATTAAATTTTCACCTATTAGTTTATTTTCCTTTTCTTTATTTTCATAAATTTCCATTATTATAAAATTATTTAGCCATCGGGCCACCTCAATGTTAAACAAAATTATAAAATGGCAAGTGTATGAGACTGGTATTAAAGTTATTTATCATTATTAACATATAATGATGTAGTAGTTTCTATGAACTATTATGTACTCAATTAGTGTTGATAAAACTTAATTTTAGTATATTATTTTCCATATTTGATTTTAACCCAAAAGATTGATATAACAAGCTTTGTATTAAAGATTTGTGTAAAGTTTAGGTCTTTGTTTGTACAAACATATAAGAGATAAGATAAAGGGATGAAATTAGGCCTTTTTTTTTCAAGTATTTATCATAAAACATTTTTAAAACTGAAATAAGTATATTATTATTATTATTATTATTATTATTATTATTATTATTATTATTATGGCAAACTAATTTAAATATTGTAGAATTGTGGCCACAAGAAAAGATTTTTTTTAAATATGCTAGTATTTTAAAAACTTAATAAAATTCTTGTTATAGCAATAAATGTCATCATTTGAATATTCTATTATTATAAAAACTGAAAAACTTTGAGAGTTTAACTAACCGTTACATTCCAAATTTAATTTTATATTAGTATGATGGTAATGAAAAATTGTTAAGATACCTTGAATAATCTTGGCCTAGTAAAGATAAGGAACTAGAATTAATCTTCTTGGAAACATCCTGGATAAGAGAATTGGTACCAGTTACAACAACTGAAGAGTTATCTAAAGCAAGAGAGTCATCTGCCACATTTAAATGTTGATAGAGTCGACGAGGTTCACTGTGTTTCAAACTACTACCAAGACCCGAGATTGGACTGTTGCTGCTATAACCAGACACTGGGCTGTCATGACCATCCTGCAAACATATCATTTCATTGTAATAAAGGATATCAAGGTTACATACAAGTAATATTTTGGTTGAGTTTCTTATGTTTCATTTTTTTAAATCTAAATTGATGCTTATAAGAGTATTATCAAATAAACATTTATATAAGAATAATCCCTCTTAAATATCAAGAGAAATTTTTATACTGTAATTTGGATGGGTTGATATACATGGTGAGATTATTATTGAAAAGAGTTAAAAGCCATTGAAAGATTGCGAAGATACAAAATGCTGAATATGAAAATGTAAACACCAACAATATGTTCTAAAATATTTTTCTAACAATTGTGTGTACTAGTAACTACATAAAAATGACAAATAATTAAAAACTTATTAACAAATACAAAGTGTTATTTTCTTCTAATATTATCATAAAAAACGTGGGCTTATAATAGTTAAGCCTACAAGTTTTTAAATAGACACTTATAGTAGAAAATAGAATAGTTTAGAAAAAAAAAGTAAATTAATGTACTGTATTATATGAACAGAGATACACATAAATCTACATTAAAATCTCTGAGCTATTCTCCAGTAAATGTATAAGTTAGACTTATAGAGTCAAAGAGTGATTTACTTTTATTTTTTCAGAGTCAAAGAGTGATTTATTTTTATTTTTTTAATTCATTTATTTGAGGTATTTAACACAAACTTTCTGAAGTGATTATATCAGCACACAACCTTTAAACTGACTTAAGTCTAGAACAGACACAACATCCAGCCTCTGGCCGTTAATTCATTACTGTGAAAGGGGAAATCCTCATTACACCACTAATAAATGTTTGGCTATACCATGAATTGAACCCTGGACCTTAGCTTAGTAGACAAATACACTACCAAGTGAGCTAAGGAGTTGGACCCAAATAGTTAAAAAATAATAAAAAGATTATGTATTTAGTAAACTTGTGATATCGTTGTTTATTTATGTGGCATATAGGAAGTATGACTTATTAACAAGGTAACTGTCATAGAACATTGCACCATAAAAGGAAATTTTTTCTGAAAACCACATCAAAAAGTAATGCATTACACTTTCAATTTTGACCAGATAAGTGCTTACCACATAAGACACATATTCAAGCCAGGTTTTCCACCAGTCAATGTTAATGAGATACCAAAACTGTCCAACTTTGTAACCTCTTCGTTCCTCTCTATCCAGCCATCCATGAACAATGTTACTTTCTTCTTCTCGAGATACTGGCCTTAGACCCAAGACAATATGACATACCTGCAATAAGTATTTCAAACATACTATAATTATTTACAAGTCACTTACAATGGATGTAAATTAATACATATAAAAAGTACTCAGCATGTGTTAACAGGTCCATAATTAATTAGATATTACCTACTGTATGATTCACTACCAACTAGCCTTATATCAAATGACCAGTGCCAGAATAAGGGGGGGAGCGGAAGGGCTACAGGGGCTGCAGGCCCACGCCCCAGCTGGTTCAGGTACCCCGGCTCCTTAACTACTCTGAAAGGTCTTGTGAAACTTCAAAAATTACATTTTATGACTTAAGTTATGTGAAGTTTTTTTTACTAAATAGTTTTTGTGAGTTTAGGAATATATTTTCCTGCTCACGATTCTTAGCTGTGATGGTAGTTTCATCAATGATGTAGTTCCTCTATTTCTCACTAGATATCAAACATATTTTTTGATAGGTTGTAAGGAATATCCAGCCTTTGTGTTGTAGTTAGAAAATGTACTAGTTTCATGTTGAGTTAGACTGCCGAGCATGGGGAGGTCGAGGTTTGAATCTTGCTCGTGTGAACTGGGGATTGTTTACCTTGAATGGTTTATCGCTCTCCCTCCACACGAATATGGGTTCACTTCCTCTATCCTCAACCCTTGCAAATCCTAGCCCATTAGTGTAATTAGTACTTATGCATATAGCCCAAATGGGTAGTAAGACATGGTGCTAAGTATTAAGTATGTAAGGAATAAACAAAGTAGTTGCTGCCGAATCTTTGATGGCGTTCTAATTTCTGTGATTTTTGTATTTTGTATTATGTATTGTTTTGCCTATACTAGCTTAGCATAAATATTCATTTGAAATTTTGATAATAACCAGTTCCTTGCTTGGAGGTATGCATATATATATATATATTGTATGCATTTTATTAATTTTATACTTAATTTTTTTGGCTATTTATTAAATGTATTGCATAGAATATAAACTTCAGTTTACCATAATCTATAATTTTTATCTCTGTGCTATTCCTGCTGTATTTATTTTCATTCTAATTATGTTTCTTGTTGTAAATATATTTGATAGTTATCAAGGAAAATAAAAATACATTTTTGTTTTACCAAATATGATAAAAGAATTATGCATTTAAAAGGCCTAAAATAATGTTGGGAGAATTTTTCCTAGTTTTACATTAAACACTCCTACTCCATTAGTGTAAATATTATATTTTCTTTCGACTCCCGGTTTTAAACTCATGGCTTATTTTTAAATCAACTATCACGAATAAAACATTGAATTGTGATCATTTAACAAAAAAATAAGCTGGGCATTTTAAATTCAGTGATGGAAATAAAATATCCTAGTGGTGCTTAAAAGCGAGAGTTAAAAGAAAAAAAAAAGGAAGGACAAGTGAATAAACTGTAAATAAATCTCAACTTTTTTTGTGAAAAGGCTTACTAATGCTCTGAGTATTTGCATGGGCGATTGGATAAAATCTTAGGTAATCAATGTTATATTTATGTTTCATATCCTAATACAATCCACATTAATGAGATTCAGTGTGAAGCGGAGTCTAGTGCAGCTCTGTAATTGTCGCTTTTACACATATTGCAAGATTTTCTTCTACCAATTCAGGTAGCTTGAGTGCATTAATGATGAATTTAAGGAGTAAGGTATTAAACTTGGGCCTCAGCATTTCCAAAACCATTTGTTAAAGTACTCTACATCAAAACAAGAGTTCAAATCTCAAAATCGGTATTTATAAGACAGCTTGTTCATCCAAAAAATTTGAAATGAAAATTCTGTTAAACATATTTGGCTTATATTTTCACCATCTATAGGCAGTTTTTCTTGTTTTCATTGCAAGTTATTTTCTTCAACTAACAAATCTAACTCCACAATTGTTAAGCATGGTTTTTCTAACTGGAAAAGGGCAGAAGAAGCCATAAATAGACATGAAAATAATGTAGAACATGTAATTGCTGTTAATTCATGGCTGCTTAGAAAAAATAGTTCCTCGCGAGTTGACAAGGAGTTAGTTATTAAACAGATAACTTTAGAGTTACAATATTTGTGCAAGGAATTGAAACAAACTTCCACAACTTTAAAATTTGTATGCTAGTGAGAACTAGCATTTCGTGGTGAAAATGAAATTTTGGAATGCGTAGTAATGGCATTATTAACTAGGTATCCTTGAATTAATTTATCAGTTTGTCCCATTTTTAAGGGACCACATCGCTAAATATGGTAATCAAGGTAAAGGAAACCTCTCACATTTATCAAACACAATTTGTGAAGAACCAATTTAGTTAATGGAAGAAAAGGTGTTAAATTCAATCGTCAGCAAAATAAAACAAAAAAATAATATTAATTAGTAGAAGACTATTCTCCAGGCTGTGCTCATATAGATCAGTTGTCAGTTGTGTGCAGGTACATTCATTTGGGGGAAGTCAAATAAAGGTTACTTTGTTTTAAGCCTATTGAAAGCCACTCTGGGAAGTCTTTTTTAATGAAATTAAATCCTTTTTAGACAGTAATGATATTCCTTTAAGCCAATGTCTAGGACATCCTTCTGATAATGCAGCATGTCTGGCCAGTACAAAGGGTTTCAAGCACCAAGAAAGAAAATAAACGTGCCCAGTTGGTACCATGTGCAGGCCACTCAATGAACATAGTTGGAGTAAGTTCTGTTGAATCTTGTCCAAGCAATACATTTTTTTTCCTACATACAAATAGTGTATGTTTTTTTTCTCATGGTTCATTTACGAGGATAGCTATTTTCAAGAAATTTGAGACCAGACTTGAATGACAAACTTCTTCACTTTAAGAGCTTAAGTCAAACCAGATGGTGTTGCCATTATGAGTCTGTGAAAGCACTTTTCACCAACTATTATAACATTTTGTGTGCCTTGGTTAATATATCAGAGAATATTGAAGAAAAACTTGATTACCGTTGGAAGGCAAAAGCTTTGATAAAAAAAAAATATTAAGTTTTAGTCTGTTTTTATGTGTGTTCTTTGTTTGGTATGATATTTTGAAAGATTTGATCAAGCTATTGCCAGCTCACAAAAACCTACCCTAGATTTGTTAACAGAATATAACCTTATTGAGTCATTAGCCAATTCATAGTCAATGAAAGAGCTAGTTATGAAAAATACAAAGACAAAGCTAAAATATTAAGTGACAGCTTTCCCAGAGGTTTTGTTGACTCATTTGAAAGACAACTGAAGAAAAAATATGTAGAACACAAGAAATATAAACAAATAGAAGGTCATGGAATATCGATTTTATAATTAAAAAATGAACACACTACTAATTTTACAGTTCTGCCGATTTTTTCTCCATATATTTCATCTTAATGTTTATTCTTGTACCTATTCCATGCAATCTAAAAATAAAGGTTGTAGTCATACAGCAATACTTCCCCACAGATACCTTTAATCTTTTTTTAATGTACCATCTTAAGTGGAGCACTTAGTAACCCATCATTTTTATCTAGACCTTGGGTTTTAAATTCTCAATGAAAGGACAAGTTTAAAATATTCCATTTTAAGTAAGGTTGATATTTTCACTGTAATATTATTTGAGCTAATTGCCTTCATGAATGTATTTTATTTATTGGTATGAAATTTTGAAGGCCAGCCGATGTATAATTCATCTCTGACAAATTTAATATACATTATTGAAATATTTCCAAAATGAGCAGTCTTTAAACAGTCAATAATTTAGGATTATAAATAAAATTGCCAATAGTTTTTGGCCTTGGAATCATATGGTCACACATACTATAAGTTTGTTCAAAAAAATCTGTGAACTCAATGAATATGACTGGCAGTCCGAGATTTAGTTAAGGCCAGTCCAATTTTAAGAATATACGTAATGTGAATTTAGTCAAAGGAGAGTTTGTCTGAGACTATACAAATGAGAAATACTAATTGTAGTTTATTTTTAAGCAGGGCCCAGATTTTGTTGACACGCCATTTTTTTTCCATCAGACACAATGCTCATAAGTACATAAACTCTGTTCATAATCCCCTGGTTGCAGAAATGTATATTTTATAGGTTATTTTACAGTAATTTTTTGACATTTTAGATTTTTAGGTCATTTTTCTTGCTTTTTTTTATAAGTCATTTTTAAGCATTTTTTTGGAAAGGAAATTTAGAATTATTTGAAAATGACTTTAAAAAAGTTATATACATGAATTATTGGTGCGTTGATATACATGATTATTCAAACATCTGATATTTTACCACACACTTGTTGAGTGAAGAAAATAATGTATGAGTCCAAATGAACTGTGTGGCCATTTACCTGCGTGCTTATAAAATCCACATTCCGGGTGAGACCTTCACAAAACCTAAGTTTAAAAGGGTTGCAGGGAAAGGGAGGATCATTTTTAGAGTTCAAATGAACTTTGTACCATCTTTACATTTCTTGAGTTACTCACAATACCATGTCTGGAAAGGGCTGCAAGGGGATGGGGAGCTATCACTTTTAAAGCAGGTATTTGTATTCCAATAAAAAGTAGAACACATGATTTTTTCTGTCAAAAGATTTTAAATGTATAGTTTGCATTTATAAAGTGCATGTTATATTTATTAGTTTGCAAGCATTTTATGTGTATTTAGAATGCTTTAAACCAAACCATCTAAACCAAGTCATTTGAAACCAATTATTATTGAATTCGGAGAAGATATTTTGTCTACAGAGAGTGAAATACTTTTCTGTAAAATATGTGAAGTGAAAGTGGCTAGCATCAGTTTCAGATAAAAGATTTAAGCACTCAACAGTATATCAGTCACAACAAACTGGCCTGTGGTATCCAGATTATTGCTAAAAAGAAAACCTCTCAACTATTACTTGCACAAAATGCATTCACAAATCGAGAAAAATCCTCAACATCTTATAAAGATTTGTGTGACTTTCTGCTTGGTATCTGCGAACATTCCTCTGTGGAAACTGAGCAATGTTAAACTAAAGGGTTTCCTGGGACTGTATACGGGTCATTCTATTCCAGATGAGTTCACACCGAGGAAAAACTGGAAATGGACAGACTAGGAGAAATATTTTGCTTACGTGTATAATGTAAATCCTAACCCTTGTAATAAATAAATACATCATATTATAGGATCTTAATCAAATTTTTTAGGTCATTTTTTACAAATTTAAATTCCTTATTTTGAAATTTTAGCAACATTTTATAGGTTATTGGCAATTTTAAGGTCATCAAAATCCGAGCCCTGTTTTTTAGTATAAAATTAAACATAAAATGTGACTTGGCTTCATTATTTATGCTTGACACCTAAGCCCAAGAGATTAAAAATGCCTGCCCCTAATGTGATCATTTAAAGTAGCTAAATTTGCTATGCATAGATACCCTTGATTGTCGTAGATTTCAAAACAATCACCTAATACTAAACTTGAATTTATGGAAACCCTCGGAGTTGGTAGGAAAGTTGGTAGGTAATCACCTAAATAGTTTTACTTTCATACACTAAGTCATGGCAGGATCCTCCAGTTAACTAAACAGATTCAGTATTATAAAAAAAACTGTATACAATGAATGATAATATTTAGGGATGGACAGGAATGACTTTTTTTATTTTGGGATGGGAATGGGACGAGGAATTTTAAAATTACTCTTTAAAATAACCTCAAATTTAAAATATATTGATTTATAAACTAATATGTTAAATAAAACTTTTTGAAGTAATAATATTATAAAACCTGCTTTGGAATCACTCTTGCAATAGACTAAACTGCCGATGACGGGGATATTTAGTTTGATCTTGGCCGAGTGTACTACGGCTGGTTTTTCCTAAATGGTTTCCCCCTCTATCCATGCAAATGCAGGTACACCTCTAAATTCAATCATCCTCGTTCCTAGCACACATTGAGTAACTAGTACACCGGTGTATAACTGGAACGAATAATAAGACCTGGTGCTAAAACAATAAAAAAATAACGTAATAAAATAAATAAAAGTTTGCGTAGGTAGAATTTTTTTATCAAATCAAATAACACAATTTTGAATCAATATCAAACAATACAATTAATAAAATAGTTAATATAATAACATTTTTTATGGAAATTATTTTCACTAGTTAATTTCTTTTGAAAATGGTGTTTTATATTTAATTATTTGCATTGTGCAAAAATACTACAAAACATAATGTTTGGAATCCCCTTCAATTTGCTCTAAGTATGAAACTACAAAATATAATATAGGTTTGAAACCTCTTAAAAGTGACTTTTCTTAAATGTTATCTCTAGGTTTGACACCCCTTAGAAGGTTATTGTTTAACACCCCTTATGCTCTACTCATTGTCTGGCTCGCCAACAAGAGACATTCTGATCCCTCATAAATGGTTGACCTTGGCAAACTATTTCCTTCCCCCCTTTCTCACATCTCCACACCCCAAAAGATAGAATATATCTCTGTACTTCTCTAAACCATTCAAGCTCTTTCACTCACTGAACCTAACAAATAAATAACTGTTGATAGCCAGAGCAAGTTGTTTGTCTCTCTACAATTGGTAAAATAACCATACCAGCCACAATGTTTGCTAAATGACAAAGAAGAAGACTGTCTACAAAAGAGATTAACAGTGATGAGTCAGCTGTAACTGGCAGAACATGAGCACAGTGCTCCTTTTGTTTTGTTTCCCCACCTGAAACTTGGAAAGGTTCCCGGCCTGTCCACCCCTACAAATATTTTATTCACAGTTATTCCTATTGTTATTTTTCTTTGGCAAACCATGGTTACTTTAAGAATTTTACCTGAAATAAAAGATTTAGAAAGTCCATTGGTAGAGGATTATCCATGGACCAAATTAAGTATTCCTCCATGGTGAGTCCTCCACTGTTTCCATGTTGACATATATCTGCCAAAATAGAGTCTGAATCTGTTAGGAAGAAAAAAAATTAGTGTGCTTGTGAAAATATTGGCTTGGAGTCAATTTAAGCTATCTACATTATGAGGGAAGGATGATGAAGTGGGGAATTATTATGGAAATACATCGCTATTCACTTTAGAAAAGGATGGGAAGCAAGATTAATGAAAAACCTATGTATTAAAGGTCGGTAATAAAAGTCCAAAACAGTGAATCAAGAGTCAAATGAACACACAGCCCTACAGGTCAAGAATAAATTTGAGATATTTTATAGGGTTATTCCAAGCAGGGGCGTAGCTGGGGGAATGGAGTGGTGCTTCACACCGGGAAGAAAAGGGTGAAGAGCTGGCAAATGAAGAAAGTGAAGCTTTCTAAGAACTTTCTTGTAAATATATATTTCAATAGAGAGCTATAAAGAGAGAAAAATTTATTCATGTGGGCTTTACTAGCAACAAGCGCTTATAATGTTTAGCCAACCTTCTTATCAGGGAGCGCAGGGAGTGTGGGCTAAACAGGGAAGTAGGCAGAACTCTTCAACATCAATGTGTTTGTACGAGATCTTTGCTGTGTGCATCTTTAGAGAATATGTAAAGATAGATTTTAATAAATATTGTTTTGATTAATGATACTGATTTTTAAATGGGTTGAAAAGTCGCATATGGACAAGGGAATCAAACCAAGGACCTATGGCCTAGCATGCCTATGCTATAACCATTGTGTGGTTCTGCATTCGTGCATTCTGGAACGTTTAATTTCCTTTAGAAAGAAAACAATAGAATCGTCAGAAATTAAGTGGTGCTTATTTTAGGAAATTAAAAGAGTTAAGAGCAAGAAGTGAAGTAAGATCCCAAGCTGTAGTGAAATATGTTTTAAGAAGCAGAACTCAATCACATTCACGCATTCAAGATATGAAGCTTGAGGGAAATTAAACTCTAACAATAGTAAACAGTGTGAAAGATGAACCAGCTAATTCTGACTATTAATATAATTAATATATTTTGCCATAGTTTGTGATATGTGAAAATTACGATCATGTGAGTCCATTTTCTGGAAGATATAGAAATTGATAGTAGCAACTAAAGCACTGATGGCGTCAAATTATCTTCAACTAGCATATAAAGAGGTCCATATAAAGCAAATGAAGAGCTCGCTGAGTTTAGTTATATAAGTATATACCAGGTGTTCTTTGAAAAGATTCCAACAAAATAACAACAACACATTGCAGAAAAAATGTTTTAAACAAAAGTGGTTTGGTTCTGAGAGGGAAGTAAGGTGGTAAGGCTGGTATGACCTTGGGTGGCGTTGCTAAGGTGATGTTAAGGTCACTTTGATTTTCTTAATTGAAACTCCCTTTTTTTATTACATTTTCTTGTAGACCAATTTGTGCCATTTTCAAAATGGGGGTTTTAATTTTTTTTTTTAAGTGAAAGCTATCATGAGAAATGAGCCTCAAAAGTTTCTGAGTCATTGGCACTGAGCGCGGCATTAGAATTTGGCCTATTTAAACAGCGCTTGGAAAAGTAGAAGTGCTTGTGTGCTGTGTGCTCGCACAAGTGTGTTTTTCACGTTTATGTGTATTTTGTAAAATAATTATCGAGAAAAACATTTTTAATTTTAACTTCAAAGGAGATTTTCAAAATGCTCTTCATTTTGAGTTAACAATGATAAAATCTATTTTCGATTAAAATTCTGATGTTTCGTAGGATTGCTTTTGTAATACTTCTACATGCCAATGTCATTATATTTTTTGACTATTCGATATTTGCTGGTTTAGTGCCATAATGGACTTTAAATGTCCTCATAGAAAAAATCTAGGGGCATTAAATCAGGTGACCATGCTGGCCACTCAATTGGTCCTCTTTTGCCAATCCATTGACAAACCAGTAATGTATGGTGAGTGTGGGGCTCCATCTTCCTGAAAATGTAAAATATCTTCATCAAGCTTTATGTTTCCATGATTGTCTAGATGGTTTTTCCAGGGCGTGCACTATGAGAGGATGATGGAACTACTTTATAACTGGAAAAATGAACTCTGTGACAAAGCCATTTTTAAAGCTGAAAATGTGTGTGAATAATGGAGTGTGAAAATGAGTAAGTGTATTAGTAAAAGACGCATTATGTCTAGAGTGCATCTGGTGCTGAAGTGAATACTCAACAAGAAATTCATCACTGCCTTAGAGAAATTTCTAGGTAACCTATATGCTCAAATATAAGACTGTTTTTCACAGTTAAAAAGACTATATATATGCTTTGATTTAATTTGTAATGTTAAGTCATTGTTAAATTAGATGGATCTTCAACGTGCTGAGCAGAATACTGAGCTCCAACCTAAATGTAATAATCTAGCTTAACTTTACTCACAAAATTTTAACAGAATGAAGCTGTACCATTACGGAATCCAGTTGTATATTTCCTCAATAAGATTTGAGGCATATAAGACATTGGATACAACTCTGCAAATACTATTGACATTGCCAGTGTAAGTAACAGCTTATGAACAATCCTTTAGCAAATTAAAACCCATAAAGCCATATCTACATTGGGCAATGTCTCAAGATAGATTTACAAATCTAGTGATTCTTTCAATAGAAAGTGAAGTAGCCTCAGGGCTGTATTTCAGTGATAACATCAAAAACTTTGCATTCATTAAGGCTAAAAAAGTTCATTTTTGAGTGGCACACAACAATAAAAATTGCAAACTATAGTTAAATAAATAGAAGCTTAATAGAATAGTAAGCATATGGATGCAGTAAAATGCAGTGGTAAGAAAAACAATAGAATAATAACTAAACCTATTTTACTTCCGTATTTTGTGTGGGTGGGTTGGGTAGAGATAGTGGAGGAGGCAATCCTTTAACATCCACCAGGGGTGCTAAAAAGCCTAGCTATGCTATTGATTCCAACCATATTCATATTACACTTTCAAACAGTATTCTAGAGGGTGCTCAGTGACTTGCCTACTATTCAATAAGGAAAATTGATAAAAATAAATAAATCCCAATATGAATAGGGGAAAACATGTGGGAAGACTCCATTTCAAAAATGTGACATATTCTTCCTTCCTTTAGAAGTATCTATTGTTACCATGCCCGAGCTACACTTGGGTCCTCTTTTAAATGGATACATAGGCCTATGCAATGGCCCGAGATACACTCAGGTATAATGTTCTGTAAATGTTTCCTGAGACTGTCTTAGTCCATAAAAAAATACTAGTTGGCAGCACTTGATGGTTTTGTGAAAACTGCAATTTAGCATTGTGTGTACATAATTATTTTACTCTCTAGCACACTAGGGCAAATTATTGTTAGGCACAAATGCAATTTGTAATTTATTTACAAATTTTTTTTTCCAGCTTTTGTAACAAAATGTTTACAAATCTTTTATTTTTTAAATTTATTTTCAATACTAATATTATAAAGAGGAAAGATTTGATTTTTTGTTTGTAATGGATAAACTCAAAAACTACTGGACCGATTTTAAAAATTCTTCCACCAATATAAAGCTACATTATCAGCGAGTAACATAGGCTATATTTTATTTCGAAAATTTAATTTATTCCTCATAAAAATGTCGATAGTCACTCATATTTTATGGTAGAGTCTATGGTAATTCTTCAATATGTGTGTTGAAAATAATGCGAGGGGGAAGGGGGTTAAAGGGGGAAGGGTCTAGTTGTCTAATAAATTTGAAAAAAAAAAGTTTTATGTACAAAAACTACTACATAAGCTTTTTTTTAAAATTCTCTTTCTATAAAACAAAATAAAGTCCACACACAATCTGAAAGATCATAAATGTGAGTACAATAAACACACACAAAAAGTATTCTCCCGGCAAAAATTCAAAATATCATACATTTGGCAGGTGTCTGACAGTTAGTTCACCATATAATTTCATGCCGGTGTGCAATGTGTTAAACTTCACCCACAAAAAATTAGATAGTCTCACCCTCCTTGATGTCAATATCTTCCTTGAAAACATCCAAATCAGCACCACTGTTCATATCATTATTATTATTATTAGCACCGCGTCTTACTACCCGTTCGGGTTATATGCACTTACGCTAATGTGTAATGGTAGGGTGATTGTGAGATGAAATGGAGGACCAACAGTTTAACGTGGAATCCGAACCACGGTGGAGGCCTGGCATTCCTCACATTCACAAGATGTCTTGTCAGAGGTGAAGGAAGGGTTTGGTAATCAGATCAAATCTGTGCCGGGACCGAGGATTGAACCCCGGCCGCCAGCACAGAAGTCTGACACCTTACCCCTATACCGCCAGGTCACCCACTGTTCATATCAAACCCAATGATTACTAACAATACCATCCCTATCACAAGGGCCTCCCTCCATACACTAAAAGATAGCTACTGTACACCCTTATTACATGAGCCAAACAGATACATTCAGAACCTCAGGATTAATCTGATTGTGAACCACTCGCCTTAGCCTTCCAAGTCAGAGGATACCCTAAGCTTTTAATAAACAACCAGATATACAAAGCACTCTCCAAAGACAACAATGAGACTTTAATCAAATTTGAAGTCATCCCTCTCCACACCAAATAAACACCATCCTTAAGAGTGGCTGAAAGTTCCTAACCAGTTCCACTCAGACCCAAAACTTTCTTAATTCATCTTTCGGAGTTGTTTTCAAACGGAGTCCGAATCTTTACAATAGCCTAGTCAACTCCAAACTTCCTGACCACAAGGGAATCTGAGAAGTCACAACTACCAAAGGATACCCTTGTGGCACCCTGGTATTGAGCACATGTACAATTCACTTATCAGCCACATCCTTCATTAGCAAGATAACTAAATTGTAATATCAAATCCTTGGTCATTACAACTGCAAGCAAATGACTTGATCTACCAACTACAGTGCATATCTTGTGATGCTGAATATATCAGCCTTAATATGTGTTCTCTCAGACAGTGAATGAACAATCACAGTTTTGACACCTATCAGAAAGACTTGAACAAACCTGTACATATCCATACTATTACTCACAACCAGGAGCCTGTTTCATAAAGCAGCAAATGTGTTTTACAAATAAGTTTATTGTTTGGTTTCATACAGGTATTTGTAACAAATACTTTTAATCAAGGGGCATTCTCTAAAAGAGTCGGAAAGTAGGTCAAATGTACTTTACGATTGCAATTTTAATGAGTTACAGCATTAGTTCAGTGTACTACTTAAAGGGTGTATGGCCCGAAATTAATAACATGATAATCATATACTATAGTGTTCGAATTAATTGGGACAAAGGGAAAAAAACGATTTTTTCTAAAACCTTAGCTTTTAATCATTACACACCTTAAGTAAACTGACAAATCTGTATATTAGAACGAAGTATGTCCTCCTTTAGCAGAAATGACCTCTTCAACACGTCTTGGCATTGACTCCACTAGTGTAGCGCACAAGTTCTTGACTTCATCATCATGGAACCACACTTGTTTAGTACTATCTCTGGAGTTACATCAAGTGAGCCAAATTTGAAAAAAAAATCCAAGAGGTTAGGGTTAAAATGTGTTAAAATAATGAATAACTTGATATTGAAAGAACCTTAGCTCGTTCTTCTTAGTCTATGTCTTTTCAAGATTAATTTACGTTATTCAAGTGAGAACAGTAAAATTTGCATACAAATTCACAAGAATGGAAATGCGAATTTTGCATAACCCTACTAGTAGGCTCCGCCTTTCCTTCAGTCAGAGATACATCTTGAATATTGTTTTTCATATTATATTGTTAGTAAAATAAAGTTGAAAGATTTTGGAAAAATGTTCTTTCAAAAAATTAATAAACTATTTAATAATGTTTCTAAAAGATAATATTTCTAACGTAGTTAACAAATAAACTAAATTCTTGTCACATTAGAATAAAAGTAATGACCAATAGATTGAAACAAAAATATCTAAAAACATGTGTGAAACATATAAGAAGTAGCTAGAGAAGTTTTGATTATCATTATTCAGCTATTTTGTTTTGAAGTTAAAATTTTATTATTAGAATCAAGATCCGTCTATTTTGAATAACATTTTTTAATCTAAAAAGTAGAGAGCATTATCTTTTGCTTATATTATTATTATTATTATTATTATTATTATTAGCACCGCATCTTACTACCCGTTCGGGTTATACGCACTTTTGCTTATAAATCATCATCAACATCATGGTAAAATGTTTCCAGCATGTGGCCGGCTTAGTTTAGTAAAATGCCTCCATCTTCCTCTATTCTTCCATCACTCTTCTTCATCAATTTCTTCCATTCTTCTCCTCTCACTTGAACACTTTGTTATCTGCTCTTCCCATTTCTTTCTTGGTCTTGCTTGCAGTATTTTTCCTACATATTTCATTTCCAACATTTTCTTCGGCATCCTCTCTTTTCCATTCTTCTTACATACCCATACCATCTCAGTCTTGCTTCCTCTACTATCTCATTACTCCTAGTACCCCTACTCTTTCCCAAATAACTTCATTCCTAATCTTGTTTCTCCTAGCATGCTCCTCACAAACTTCATTCATGCTTTTAATTATATTGATACATATTAATCAGAGGTACAATTGTTACATATTATCTATGGGTGCAATTAAAGGCTGCACTAATCTTGTATAAAGAATGTTTTTGGGGAAAAGAGTGTGGCCTATTTTCAGGTCAATGCGGTAAATTTATATTAGGAATAAATAGAATAAAGGCTCGACTAATGTATATATAAACAAGTATCATGTGAGTGTTTTTAAAATTTGTAAAAAAATATACTCAGTAACATAAAAGATAATAATTACTACCACCACAATCAATTAAACATAAATGACATAAGCAGAATTGGGTCAGAAAAAAATAAATTCTGAAGAGGTCAGAAAATAAGTAAAATTTTGATGCCAATTTAATTTTTAATAATTTAAAACTATGACAATCTGTATGCATTAGAGAATTAATGAAAATTACAATGAAGAAAAAATACCAATTAGTGAAATTGTACCATTAATTAATTTGATTATGTAACATCATCAGGAAAACAATATTTTTGCTACAAATTCTAGAATATTAACAAATCTTCCCCAAAATTGTCAAAGACAGACAAATAAGGGGCTATCAATAACCACGTCATTCTAATTTTGTTTTTGTTTTTTACCTCCTCCCTTATCACACATTGTCGCAATTTTGTAAATCCCATTCTAATATTATGTCACAATATCACGCCCCACGCCCCACACCCCTATTTAAATAGTATTTTTAATTGTAGAGCCTATATGACCCTTTAAATGAAATGTGTATGCCCGGCTCGAGGATCAAAGTTGATCTCAGTCAATCATTGTTTGTTTACATGTGCGCGCAGTCAGGTTGATTTTAAAATAGATAAGCTTGATTGTAATGTGATTTACCCCATTATCTGAGTCCCCTCCCTCCTTGTCATGCTTGATCAAACCACGCACTACTCCACACCTTTATATGCGTATGTAGTTTATGGACCACCCCTAATAATAACAGAGATAAATGGTCAGACCACAAAAGAGCTTACAAGCCCATGACGTTACCATATGAACAATAATACCCCATATCTACTATATGACAAGACAATTATTTAAGAAAAGATACTGTGTGTCACAATATGTTACAAATTAATGTGCAAGGGAATTTTTAGTTAAACATAAGAGATAAAAGTTTTGTCATGATTCCCAACTATTATTCATCTCCTACATGTAGGCGTATCCATTAATGTTGTTTTGCCATTGTGCAGTCCATAAAGATTCAGGTTTAACATAACTATATCAATAGAAGTACCAGTGCCAGGGCTGTCCATGTACGTACGTATGTACACACACACACACACACACACACA
>CABEEJ010000710.1:2076-14618 GCA_901482245.1 Timema douglasi | reverse complement strand
GGTGGGTGGGATGGGGGGGGGGGATTTATATGTGATGGCTCAGGGAGAAGTCCCCCAAGATAAGAGAACAGGAATTTATCTATAAAATTATTATTTTTTCTTGAGACTATTTAAAGTGTTTTAAAACATAGCTAGAAATGCAGGCTATATTAATTTTATATGACTTCTAAGCTGCTAACATAGGCAATGAGTTGAGAAGGAAAATAAAAAATATATATTTATGATAATTTTGAGGGTGAAAGGTTGAGCCTCATTACAGCCCTGAGCAATACCCAGTCAAGAATTAAAGATTTGCTTCAAGTGTTGAAGTAATTAGATTATAAATGTATATACACACATTAAAAGTTTTAAAAAATATTAAAATTAATGTGGAAGACTAGATAGTGTGTGCAAGAAAGGTCAGTGTTTTTTAGTTTTTTTATCAAAACCTTTTATTTTGGTGAAAAGAAATCAAATATTTCTCCAGTGAAAAATAATAGTTTAATTTTTATAATATTCCCTTTAACAGTTCATGAATATCGGTCAAGGATGTGCTGTAATTTAATGGCATTTCTCTTCATTTAAAAAGTTTGTCTAATGCCGCTATGCTCATGACAAATATTCAAAAGTGTTTATATCACCATGTGAAAAATAGTAAACTCTATGAATCGATCGGAGCAATATTTTATTTATTTTGGCCAAAAAAAGTGTTGTTATAAGAAATGCAAAAACTCAGACCTTTTCTCATATCCCCTTCACACCTACCGTAAGAAAAAATGTGTGTGTCAAAATAAACAAAAAAAGATTAACCACGGTATGTTGTTCTTTAATCTCACCAACTTGTCCATAAGGATCCATGGACAAATCTTCAGCAGACTTATTTTCATGGCGTACAAATAGCAGTACTTCAATCATACATTTTGCTTCTTCCTCTGATAAAATGCCATCTCTATCAATGTCAAACACCTTGAAACAAACTAGAAACACACAGCACATGTAATAGTATTTTCATTAATATTATTATTCTCATTATTATTATTATTATTATTATTATTATTATTATTAGCACCGCGTCTTACTGCCCTTTTGGGTTATATGCACTTACGCTAATGTGTAATGGTAGAGTGATTGTGAGATGAAATGAAAAACCTACAGTTTAACGTGGGATCCAAACACCGATGGAGGCCTGGCATTCCACACATTCACAAGTTGTGATTAATACACATCTTGTTATAGGTGAACGAAGGGTTTGGTAATCAGATAAATCTGTGCCGGGACCGAGGATTAAACCCCGTACTCCTAGCACACTATTCTCATGATCACAAATGAAAAAGTGGTTCAAAACTTTTTATTTGTAATTTTTATTATTAAGAATTTCGCAAATAAGGTAATTCCATGCCATTTCAACATGTGGAGGTTGTTGAACCATTTTTTTTTACACAATTGTTTATTATACATCTATAGTGTGTGCAAAACCAATTTTTTTATTTTTAATCCTCCCTTTTTTAGGTCAGATGGTGCTCAGAACGCCTTGATTTTTGCGAAAGAAAGCATCTGTGCAAAATGCTATAACACATTTTCTAAATAAGAAAATTTAAAAATTATAAAAACCACCAGACTCGGAGGAAAATTCTGATTGTTTTGGGTTTTTTAAAGTTAAGTTTCTGAGGTATTTTTGAAATTTTATTGAGGGTCAAAGTTTATTGATGAAATTCACATTTTTTCAAGTTTCGAACCAAATTTTCACTGGGAAGCAAGTCAAACTATTTTTTTTTTAAGAACCATACTACCAGTAGATCTTACCTAAGGTGAGAAAATTGGATTATTTAGAGCACTTTCAAGATTTTTTTGGCTGATGAAAATGAGGTTGTTTTTTTTTCTTCATTTTTTGAGTAGTTATATCTCCAGTAGGGCAATTTGAACTTCCTTGAATCTAATCAAATTTGAGGTGATGAAGCACTCTATCTAGTTGAAGTATAGAGGTACAAATCAATGCTACAGTTTTGTGTTTGGTATCATCTCAGCATTAGCAAATCACTCTTCCAGAAGTCCACCATTTGACTCGACATTACTTTCACTAACATACACGAAGGAAATACCTCCGATGTTTTTTGTGCAAAAAGTAAACATCTCACAAGGTTACAGTATGGAATTTTTTGCTACTCTTTGCAGGCTCACCTTAGACGCTGGTCATTTGGCTGTCCCCCCAATTCCATTAAATTGCCTTTTCCCATGAGATGTCCCCCAAAAATCCCTCTCTGCATCAATATCAAAATCTTTCTTATGATAACACAGGCTGAGGAAGTTTTTTCTACATTTTTACTTAGCAGCAGCTCCATCAGAAAAGTATATGATTTTATGTACAAAAGATAACAGACTTCTTATCCTTGTAACCAGAGCGTTTTGAAAAGTATATAATGTTGTAGTGCTATGTTTCATAAAGTCACTAAAGGCACAAAAATTTTTTGATATCAGTTATGGATTGACTGGGTCATTGCAGTACTTTACAAAAGTATATAAAATTGCATTTATCCAATGAAAACTTTGGATCTCATCTTGAATCACAAATGTGAAGTTCTAAGAAAAAGCCCCTGTAACTAAGCACTCATTAAGTTCTAGGATATTAAAAAACAAATAATAAAAGTGTTTTATCTCTTACCTAGCCCCATCACCCACCCACAATTCTAACTAGTCTTTACTATTACAAGAGATTTTTATCAGTATGCTTATAATTTTTATACAATTGACATCTAAGTCTACAGTATTTAATTAGATCCAAGGAAATTTAAATTGCCCATCAAAATGAACAGGAAAACAAGAATTTGGCTCAACTTTAAGTGCAACATTTTTTCTTATTCTGCAGAACAAAGTGGTCAAATTTTGGTATGATGTTCTTACCAAATAGAAGTCTATGGGGTATAAAATTCTGAATTTTACTCTGTCCCCCAATGGAGATAAAGCTACTCAAAAGAAGAAAGATAAAAAATTTCCCATTTTCATCAGCAAAAAAAGCTTGGAAGAGCTCAAAACACTCCAGTTTTCTCACCTTAGGTAGGATCTAGTGGTATAATGGTTCTTGCAAAAATATATATATATCCTTTGACTGTTTGCGTGCATCCAAGTGAAAATTTGGCTCAAAAATTGAAAAGGTATTTCATCAATCAACTTTGGCACTCAATTAAATTTTAAAAATACTGTACATCAGAAAATTATATTTAAAAGACCCAAAACAATCAGAATTTTTTTTTAGAACAGTGTAGTCCAAATTTTTGAATTTTCTTAATTGGGAAAACAGCTATAGCACTTTGCGCAAATTCTTTCTGTCATAAAAATCTAGGTGTTCCAATCAGCATCTAGGGATCTCCCTCCCAAACAGTGAGGATTTTTAAAAAACAAAAATTGGTATTGAACTCTATACATGTATAAACAACTGTGCAATAAATAAAAAATAGATTAAAAATAGTGTGGCAACCAATTTAATAATGCCTTTTTATTCATTTAGGGTCTTACTATACATTCGGGTTATACACTTAAGTACTAATTACACTAATGGGTTAGGAATTGGGAAGGTAGAATTTATAGGAAGTGAACCAGCATTTGTGTGGAGGGAGAGGGTTAACCATTTACCACTCCCAGTTCCCTCAACCAAGATTTGAACCTCGATTTCTTCAATCTCCCTGTCCTCGGCAGTCTAGATCAACATGACAGTTTAATATAAATTTGTTAAAATAGCAAGGAATAGCCCAATATTCATTTAAAAAAATTTATTAAACAACCTAACATAGCAGAAAAAGTTCAAAATATAATTGAAATTTACATGCACTTATATGTTATGGTACATTGAGCTATAACTATTCTTGTTCAAATTAATTACTAGACCTTAGTTAGTCCTTTATAGACCAAAATAATAAATTTGTTTCTATCGAGGCCTAGCCTAACTATTATTTCAGGTTGGCTTCCTTCATTATTACTTAGATTATATTAGTTATTGCACAGTGTTTCCATAGTTTTTGTGTATTCTTTCTAAAATAAATTTTGTAATATTTTATAATCTTGAAAAGAATGTGCAGCTGTGAAAGTCTATAGAAGTTGGAAATATGATATGTGTAAAAAGAAATAAAGAAAGAAATTTGTTTGTCCCTATCAAGGGCTAACCTATTTTCTCAGGTTGGCTCCCATCACCAACACATTATGTACAATGTTTCTACACTGTCTTATTATATATTTTCAAGACCTTTGGCAATAATTAATTTTATAATCTTGAAATTGGTATTTTAAATAAGTATTGTAATGGTATATAATGGTAGAGATGAAGTATGTAGGAAAATGATCAGAGGGGAGACCAATAAAATGATGGGAGGAGCCAATAACAAGTGTGCAAGTGAGAGAAGAAGAATGGAAGCAAATAAAGGAGGTAAAATTGAAGTTGGAGGCATTTTAATAAACTGACTCAGCCACAGGCTGGAAATCGTTAATGATGATGATTGTAATAGGGATGAGTAGCCACATTTGCTCTAATTACTAAGTGATTTGAGAACTTTTCAAAGTAAGACCTTTGGTAACATGGGTATCAATGCCTGCCTTAAGACAGCTATAGGATACACTAAAAGTTATTTTACCAAGAGTTTTTACGCGAACTTACTAAATGCAAATTAAATCAACATAGAACTTCATATGGAGAAAAATAATTCACCTATTCAGTAAATCTTAGTACTCAATATGGTGTAACAAGATTAGTGTTTAACAGCGGGACCAGCGCGCTCTCATTGTTTACCCTGGCTGTGCTCCCTGTTATCTCTGTCTCCCTCCTTGTCTGGCAGGTAGGCAGCGACCTTTTCACTTGACTAGGGGATTAGAGGGGATAGGGGGAAGGACGGAGATACATCTGAAGGGGTCTGGACCTTTTTATTCTGGCCTTTTAATTCTAGAAGTGGAGAATTCCAGACCCTTAGCTGGCACTACCCCTATATATACACGCTCTGCAATAGCCAGGTATTCTCAGTTCTTGGTTCTCAACCAGTGAATCTGGGAGTGGATCAGCGAGTCCAGTGTTCGTGTGACACGTGCCGGTGTAGTGTGTATGGCGCTGGGACCTGTGGCGGGGTGCCATGAGTGTATTTAACATTGAAAGTAAATTGTACCGTGAACAAATGTTTAAAAAACTGATATTTGGATATTTAACAAGTTATTCATTATTTTTGTTAACAAGCTGTTTACATGATTTGATGTAATTCTATTTTATGTGTTTTAATTTGTGTTTTGATTTACAAACAATTGCCTATATTACCCAAGTCAGTGAACTGTTTAGTTATAATTAATCCAGTGTAATTTTATTTTATGTGTTTATATTTGTTTATTAATTTAAAGACAATTACTAGTATTACGTAGCTCAGTGAACTGCTTAGTTATCATTTATTCAGCGTTATTTTATTTATTATCTCCTTATTGGTTTATTAATTTACATAATTACTTTGACTACCTAATTTGTTGAATTGTTTAGCTATATATATAATTTTTTTTAATGTTTTTTTTGAGTGGTTGTTTTTAATAATCAAAACCTTGGGTGATCTGCGAGTATTTTAATTCATATTTAGCCTGCAACATACCCCAATATCCTCAAAAGAATTCGTAGTTCACATGTTCCTGTGTGAATGGCTCGTGTAACTAGTAGGAAGTTGCTTTGTACGTTTTACAATCCTCCCTGATGAGTTCCAATAGAATGAAACCTAGGTCGAGGCATTGGGTAGTAGCAATCAATTTTCTTCAAGGGCAGCTATTACCTCTATATCCAGTGGCAGCATTGTATAATGTGAACTGTGTTATTCTTTTCAATGTAAAATTCATATTATGTTTGTTCCCTTTTATACGTTTTCTATCTACCTTTCCTGTACCATCTTCCAAATACACATCCCAAACTACCTAAAATGGCAAAAAGAGGGTTTCCTCAAAGAGATATATACATACACATCCTAGGTCCATTTCCTGTGTTTGTCCTTTCTGCTATTTGTTCCTTTTACCAATTTTCCTTATCTCCTGTTTGTGTTTTTTTGTTTCCTCTTTTAGGAAGTTACATTGTTTGTTTCACACTACTCACTGATGAGTTCCGATAGATTGAAACCTAAGTGGGGGATTGGGCAGTAACAATAGATTTTCTTCAAGAGGCAGCCATTAACACTTTGTATGGTGGCAGAAATGTAAGGTGTGAACTGTGTTCTTATTTTCATTGTAAAAGCCATATTGCATTCCCTTTTATGTTTTTTTTTATCTACCTTTCCTGTACCTTCTTGCATATATATACACACACATTAGAAATTTTATAACCTAGTAGAGTTTGTTTGGCTTTTATTATAGGAAATAAAACAAGAAACCAGCAAGTGTTCCAAAGAAATGAACTAGAACTAGAGACTGTCCCCAAGAGATATACCAGTATAGCCAAGGGCTAAATAATCTCTCAAAAAGCATAAGAGTTAGAATTCTTCATATGTATACGTTTTCCCAGCTGGCACACATAGTGTGGTCTGTCAATATGGTCCAAATCATTAATAAGTGAAAAGGTGAAACATGATATTTACTATTTGATTTAGATCAACTCTGCAATCATTACAATATGTTTACGATTCTATCAGGAAAGCACTAGTGATTCATATGAGTATCACAAAAGACTTACACTTTTGTCGTTCCGTGAGAGGTCCTCTGCAGGCTGCAGATATTCCACATGCCATTTCTTTAAAGTCAATATGTGAGTCCCTGTTTTCATCAAAGGCAGCAAACACACCTGGGCAGATTGACAAGGGAACTGGTGGACTAATAAGCGGAACTAATGTGTCAAGGTCTAATTTTCCTGTGCGAGACTGTCCCTTCAGCTGCCAATAGCGCTTCTCTAGTTCAATAATGTCCATTTCCTCCACTGTAACAACCAACTTTACATTAGGATTATATGGCAAACCCTAGTATTTAAGAACTAAGCTACTAAGTTATATGTATAACAGAATGCACAATTTTAAAATGGCCGAATGTGAAAAGGTCCATGATTCTGTGTATTCAGCTGACATTTGGATTAAACATTATACAACGCGGCCCAATTAATATCCGTATAAAAGTTGCAGAGATACAACATCTAGGGTTAATGCCATTTGGAGATTATTCATTGTTTAAAGAAATCTAGCAATTGAGATTGGTGTACCAAGTATTTACTATTTACTCATCAGAGATAAATTCTCAAGCCACAAATATATGCAATGTTTGGAAGCACATAAGTGTGTGAACAGTCTCTTTCTCTTATGAAAAGGAACATACACCTGAGATATTACGGCTTAAAACACGCAATTGTCATGAATTATGCAAGTGACTTCAACACGATAATTAGAGACTAACACTCCCACCCTTGATGTGAGGTTAAAATAATAGAAATGTTTGTAAAAGAAAAAAAAATAAAGGCATTATTTTAATTTTCTTTTTGTAATAGTAAGAATTTTATAATTCAATTTTTTGACACTTTTACTTTTTGTGATTGTATTTTCAAACACCCTCTTAAAGGTTGTTACAGTTAAAGACAAAACTGGTGCTTACATCTCACACACATAGTCTATGAGTGGTTTGTATTTAAATGATTGACAACAAAGAGCTTTATAGGTTACACAACCAGAATGCTCACACTTTTCATTTAGTGTGGTTAAAAAGAAACCAAAAATCATTGATGCATTACCGTATTGCGAGGTAAACACTATCATGTAATCAGGTAAGTCCTTATAGTTTAGGTAATACAGTTTTTATTCAATTCCAAGTGCCAAAAAATCTTGTGGAACTAATTTTACCATTCTTATCAATATATAAAGGTTTAACTGAAGGTTACCATACTTACAATGTGTGACTCCAGCAAGAGTCTGATAGAAGGTTGGAGTTTCCAGTTCATTGCTGAGTGTAACTGTGCAAGGTTCTGAGAGTAGCCAGCGACTGAGTGATGTGGCATCAGGGTGTACTTGAAGCCATTCTCGAAACTCTTCATATGATAAGCGCTCCTTCTGAGAACATTCCATTACTTTTTAATAGTTATAAACAAAATTTCTTTATTAATAAAAACATGTGAATATAATTTTTACTCATATATATAAAATGTATTATTGTAAATCAAAGATAACAATATAAATACCTCTGAAAATAGACTTGACACACAATCAGGAATGTACCCATTTTCACATGACTGTAACATTTTTTTAAATTCTTCTCCAACAATGTAAGTCCCATTTTCATTTGAATACAGTCCAAAAAGAACTGAAACAAATTAAAAGTTATTGGTTCATCCAAATGCTTTTTACATACATTTAAATAAAATTGAAAATTTAAGAGATAATATGATAAATTATTTATAAAATTATATGGAAAATCACTTTAGTCAAACTAATTTAAAAAAATACTTCTTTTTACAATCAAATATAAGATAACACCAAATATTGAATTGTAAATGTATGTAAACAAAACAAAAAAAGACAAGATATAAATACATATTTATTGTTATATATTTTATTCAAGAAATAAAGTACTTAGTAAAACTAGTGTGTGGGAGGAAGTTTACTGTTAAATGACAAATTGATTTTGATTCTTAGTAAATCTAAACAGGTGGAAAAACTTTATTATTACAGATACCCTATGAATGTAATGGAATTTTAAGAAATGAATTGAAATCAAAATTTCATAGAATTTTAGGTCCTTTAAAATAACATTTCTGGACAAAATAAGAATGGATCAAATGTATGATAAGAAAGTTCTATAGCTCAATTACACTTTTAAGTGTAGTTCCTAAAAATGAATAAAAATATTTTTCGATGGTCTAAACAAGTGTTTTTCAAACTGTGGGTCACATAAATTTAGTGGGTCACAACAACTAGGGGAATTAAAACAGAAGTTTTCAATATACATCATTATGAAATACAAATTTTCAGCAATGAAGTATGACCTGAACGCGTACGGCTATGCAGTCTTCACTCTAAAAACAGCCATACAAAGATAGTAAAATGGGGCTAAGTGTGTGTCTTTGTTCCATTGAATACATTAAGGTGGGAGAGTAGGAAATGTGAGAACAGGTCACTGTTTTTACAGTTTTTATAGTGAGACATTTTTGGCCAAAAATAAAAAATATTGCTCCAGTAGAAACAAATGATTTAATTTTCTTCGCAGGGTAATATTAACAGTTCTTGAATATCTGTCATGCTCATGAGTAAGACTGCACTAGACAAGAAACTTTTTAAATTTTAGGAAAGAGTTGTCATTAGATTCCATAACAGCCTTGATAGATATTCAAAAGCTGGTGATATTGTCAGGGTAAAACAATTAAACTGTGGCTGGAGAAGTAATGGGTTTCATTCGACCAAAAAAGTTTTGATACAAATACTGCAAAAACAATTTAACCAGCATACCCTGGGTGGAGTGAATAGACTGACAGATGTGTGATGGTGATAATGGAGATGTGATTGTTAATAAAAAGTGGTTTATGTGGAAATATATGTTGGACAGCTGTTCAATAAATAAAGTATAATACTAGCACATTGGTAACAAAACAATATATTTTCAAGTCAGCTCCTTTAATGTTAATGTGTGATTTAAAACGAAAAATATATTGTGAGAGAATAATTTATTATATTACCATCAAATCTAAAACCAAGGCCTAAAAGTTTTATCCTCACTACAATGTTTGTGTGTACATGTGCATTGTGTTGGAGCATGTTATTTATTATAATTGACAAAATAAAAGTTTTTTCAACTAGAGCCCTGACTTTCAGCTAGGGTCTTCAATCCAGATGTGCCTATTTATTTAAGCCACTGCTGTGAATGCCCAGGGTCTAGCATTTTGAAAAAAT
The DNA here is from genome assembly GCA_901482245.1 of Timema douglasi. Classification (NCBI taxonomy): domain Eukaryota; kingdom Metazoa; phylum Arthropoda; class Insecta; order Phasmatodea; family Timematidae; genus Timema; species Timema douglasi. The sequence goes on along the minus strand of CABEEJ010000710.1, from coordinate 4,785 downwards.
AAGTTTGTAAATTAACTTAGAAAGAACAATATTGAAAATATCCCTTTCTCACAAAGGATTAAAAGAGCAAGTATCCCATTCTAGAAACACTCGTTATATACAGAAGATTATGTTCACTCCAATAATGAGAATTTAGGCTAATTTTTCAATGTAACTAAGCAATGCTACTCAAAGAAATGAAATGTAGATTGCAGCGTGGTGAAAATGGTTTCTGTATAGAAGAAACATAAGAAACAATGCTAACTACAAACCATCACCCATTCATTTGACATTTATTTTCAGGAACCTGTTACAATCTATGTCCAGTATTAAAGTTTGGTAATAATGTTTTTGAAATTCAACTAAATTGTATTTTATATCATCCAATAACTAAAAATATCTTCAAATAAAGGCATTTTCATAAAAAGTATGCTTTTTTGATAGGTCTGACACTCAAAATAATAACAGAAAAACAAATTGACTTTACTTTGCATGATGGAAGACCTTTTTAGTACCAGTTAAGTGACCATTTTGCAACATTATTTGGGAAGAGTACCAAAATATGGTATTGAAAGCATTGTGAAAAGTCAGGCAAAATGGCCTATTATTCAAATATCATACAACAACCAAATAATTACTTTTCAAATTAAATATGGCTAAGTTCACTCTACTATTACCATTTGGATCCAAAATAGCCAAAACCTTTAACTGCCTACACCTGTAACTGTGCATAGCATTACAAGTCTGCTTTATCAATGTGCTAGTTGACTACTTCACAGAGGAATTCTAGTACTAACAAATGTGTTATTTATAAGAATAGAAATGTCATTCTTATGCTAGTCTTCAATCCACTATTGGAGGAAAGGAGTTTCAAATGTTCCTTCCTTCTCACAAAGCATTCATCATTTATGCTTTGTGGGAGTAGATGATTTAAAATAGAAGTCCTATGTACCCTTTGACAGCCGGATTTGAATAATTAAAGGTAACAATATGTAATTTTTCTTTGCAAAATAGCAAGAACCGGAGGTAAGACTAACACATTACACTGTTTTAGACTTTTTAACTTTGTTTCTCACAAATAATCACAAAAAAAAACTGAAATTTCAAGTAACTTTTTAAACTTCCCTTACTTTTCCTTGAATTCCCCGTCACATGAAACTACCTTAATTTCCCAATTTTTTTTTTTGTTCAGATGTTTATCAGTACTGAAAAAGGTTTAGTCTAAATAGTGGGCTAATGAATAACTCACACTTAAGTTTTTCATCCTCCTTTCCACGTGTTAGTAGTACCAATCCACAAATGACATCTTTCAGGGTTATGCCTTTCTGTGTGCCACCACAAGCTGTGAAGATCACCTACAAATAATTAGTGACATATTATAAGTCTGGTGCATTGAATTCTATAGCCTGATTTATCGCGAGATTTTCTCAAAATATGGATAACTTTAATACTTTAATCTTATATACTAAGGCTAATATTATAGATTATTCAGACGTATGTCAATATAAAAAAAATATATATTATTTAGAACCGCGTCTTACTACCCGTTCGGGTTATACGCTTTAAGTGCTAATTACGCTAATGGATTAGGAATTGGGAAGGTTGAATTAGAGGATCCCCCCAAGTTCACCCGACCGAGATTCGAACCTCGATCTCCCCTTCCTCAGCAGTCGAGCAGCTCAACACGACTAGCGCATTAGCCAACTACCCCACTGAGGCGGGTGTAAATATAAAAGACATATTTTATTAAAAGCTATGTTTATGTTAGTTTTACCAAATTTTACCTGTATCTGACCCATTCTTACCAAGGGTGTTCAAGCGAGTTTTGAATTACCTTTAACATTTTGTTATTTTGTTTGGAAACCATACTTAAGGGGCAGGTCAACACTCGTTCACCCATACAAACCTGGTATTACAAAATAAAAGATTGTGACAAAACCGTTTTAAGGATTTGAAATCGGTTTTCACCAATGAAAAGGGATTTATATTATCTAAAACAAAGACACTGTATAACTTTTACTAATCATACTAATACAATAAAAGCTATCACATTTTCAGCCTCGCACTATTTTGCTTAGAACTTCATTAAGTTAAATATTCAAAATTGAATTTTACTATATAAAGCAGAACTATTTTAAATTCAATTTTCTTAGATTAGAATTTTTATTTGGTGTTTTTTTTTTAATTAATAACTACTTTAACAAGATTAACATGGATGTAAGTATTAATGTTGGAAAAAGAAGAAATCACAAGGCTAGATGATATTTTTCTCCTTATTTTAGCTATTTATTTATAATTTATTAGTCTAATACTAAGCTTTAAAGGCTTCTTTATAAAATTAAAATTTGAAATAGTTTGGTAACCGTGGGGCAACACTACTTGTAGGAATACCGGAAACTACTTGTACCATTTTGCAATTTACAGCGTTGTCACAATCGTTTAAGAAGTGACGAGACAAACCATTTATTCTAATAGTGTGAAGCTTTAAAATTATGTTCGCACCATTTTAAATCATAAATAGGAATCAATGTATACACCTGAGAGTGGTAGGCGTACGATTTAAGCATTGATATTTAAGGCGCTAGAATAGTCAAACAGAAATCCACAAACATCTTGTAATTTTTAAACGTTCATGGGCTGAGATGTGTGTGTGCATATGTGTGTGTGTGTGTGTATGTGTATGTGTATGTGTATGTGTATGTGTATGTGTGTGTGTGTGTGTGTGTGTGT
>CABEEJ010000709.1:137819-229321 GCA_901482245.1 Timema douglasi | reverse complement strand
TCCACACCCCGCAAGCTCACATCATCACCTGTGTTATCACGTCTTTTCCCTATTTCTCTTTGTTCCGTTCTAGTCCAAAAAAGGGTATAAAATAGGTACTCTCAGATTTACAAAATATGATTCTATCACATCACGTCGTTGAAGAAAGAACTTCTCTCCACGAAGGGACCGGTGGCCCTGGAGTATTGGGCGTGTTGCTCACCACCGCGCCTCCGAGGAAAAAAAACTCTCTTCACGAAAGGACCAGTGGCCATGCAGTATTGGGTGTGTTGCTCACCGCCGCGCCACAGAAGAAAACTTCTCTTCACAAAGGGACCAGTGACCATGCAGTATTGGGCGTGGTACTCACCGCAGCGCCTCCGAGGAAAATCTCCCTACACGAAAGAACCGGTGGCCATGATGTGTTGGACGTGGTTCTCACCGCAGCGCCTCCGAAGAAAATCTCTCTTCACGAAAGGACCGGTGGCCATGCAGTATTGGGCGTGGTCCTCACCGCAGTACCTCCGAGGAAAATATCTCTACATGAAAGAACCGGTGGCCATGATGTGTTGGACGTGGTTCTCACCACCACGCCACCAAGGAATATTCTCTCCGATTTCTTAAGTATAGAGGCGACGTCCATCTAACTTATTGTTTAGTTAAAAGATTAGAAATTAATTATTTAATAAATTCATCTGACTTATTGTTTATTTCAGACTTAGTATAGTCGAGGCGACTATTACGATTATTTGGACTTCTTGTTTCAGTCATAATGAACAGATTTTGGTTTTGTATTATTACAACTCTGTTGATGTAGTCACAGCAACTCTAGTGTTGCTCAAGTCCTTCAGACTTGTTATATTGATCCAAGCGGCCGTGTTTTTCCTATATCCATATGATATAGCTTCGATATATGGAGCCTTGAGCTCCAGATGTAATGAGGACTTAGTCCAAATGGTTGCTATTCTCAGCGAGCACGATATTTCTCTTTTGAGTCCTTAAAATTACACAGTTGTTTTTATGGCTACAACCAAGTTGTCTATCCATTTTTTAGGAGCCAGTTGGGTTAGTGTGTTAAATGTATTGAATTATTCTTGTTACCCCGCTTCACGTGTGGTATTAACTTGGGTGCGTAAAGCGCGGAAATCCGCTGGTTTCTCTATGGGGTCCGTGCGGATAATACCTTTTTTCTCTTTGCCTATTTTTGGCTCCTATTGGCTGAGTATTAGTCTTGTATGAATTATTATTATTATTATTATTATTATTATTATTATTATTAGCACCGCTTCTTACTACCCGTTTGGGTTATATGCCCTTACGCTAATGTGTAATGGTAGGGTGATTGTGATATGAAATGGAGGACCTACAGTTTAACGTGGGTGGGTCAGTAAATACATGTACTATTGGATGCTCTGGCAGCACCAATAGGGAAAGGACCGGCCTTAGTACTATTGTGTGTATACAACTGTATGTTAGCCATCTACCATTGTAATCAAATAACCTTTCTATTACAATTCATTCTACTATGTCTCTTAAATAACTTTCTTTTGTCCCAATCAAGCAAGCTAGTTTAAATTATAAATGTGTTAACAATACTATATGTATATAATTTACAGTTAACGTTTGTTTATAATTATCACACTGTTTTTCTTTTAGAATCAACTGACCGTAGCCTGGCGACAGTCCAGCTGTTTTGTAATTGAACATTGCTCTTCAATCCTACTGCATTTGATCTTGCCCCTGTTGCGACAAGACATTATTAATCTGGAACTTATATCTTATGATTGATTACAATAGATATAAAAAACATATCTTTTATTTTTATGCTATAATAAATCTATTTTTGTTATTGTACTCATCTTATCTATCTGGTTTAAATAATTCCTTTCTACATCCTGAGTAGTAGGTGCAAATCCTACAATAATTAGGAGCAGAAGACTAACCTGGTTTGGTTACGTCCAAAGAAGAGAATATAGCCTGATAAAGGATGTACGTGAAGGAAGACCTGAAGGTAAATGAACAATGGGTAGACCAAGAAACAGGTGGATAGATTATCTAGGGGAGGACCTGAATAGCTTGGGTGTGTAAGAGAGGTTATGAAGGAAGTCACGATATGTGTAAGAAACCGGCCATGGAATAAGCAGCCGCAAAAGCTACGTGGGTATGCGAGGAGAGCAAGTCGAGAATACCAAAGATGCTTAGAACTATCAGGAAGACTCCTACTATTAAATATATACTTGCAAAGGAAGGAAGAATTAGAAAATACAATGAAGATTGGTAAAAATGATAGCTGGGAAAGATTTGTTCAAAAATAATTTAGGAAGAATACATGGGGTGTATCCTTTCAGATTGCAGCAGGGAAAATTAGACACCCCAGCTGTAATTTCAACACTTAAGAAAACAAAAGGAGGAATTACTACATGCTGGGAGGAATCGGCTAGGCTACTAATAGAAGTGTTGCTCCGTGATGATAATCCGGAGGAGGGGGATGTGGAGAATAAAGAGTTAGGCAGGATATTAAAATGGCATATAATAATGAAAACGTGATAGCGGAACCAGTAACACAGGACGAGATTAAAAGGCTAATAGCAGGAATAAAAAGAAAGAAGGCACCTGGACCTGATGGAATCAGGGTAGAGGTGATTCAGAAGATCAGTGAACACATAGAACCCTTTATGGCCCAGCTCATGAATGAGGGCTTGGCTCAGGGCAGAATCCCACATGTGTGGAACAGGAGCGAAGTGTTAATTCTGAGTAAAAGGGAGGACAAAGACCCGCAACTCCCAAAGTCGTACAGACCGATATGTTTGATGAATGTATGTGCAGAACTCCAGGAGAAAATTCTATGCAAGAGACTGCAAAAACATAAAGAGGAGGTGAGAATGCACCCTCAACAGCACGGCTTTAGGAAGGGAAGGTCTACAGAGGATGCTTTTAGCCTTGTAGAATAATCTAGGGTAAAATAAATTATAGGAATATTTGTGGACATTTCAGATGTATTAGATAACCTTTGGTGGCCAGCCTTATTTATGAGATTAAGAGAACTAAACTGTCCGGGGAGTTTCTATAGAAGCTTTAAGGACTACTGAAGGGGTGGGTATGCAGTCTTATTACTCGTTCGGGTTATACGCACTTACGCTAATGTGTAATAGTAGGGTGATTGTGAGATAAAATGGAGGACCTACAGCTTAACGTGGGATCCAAACCACGGTGGAGGCCCGGCATTCCACACATTCACAAATTGTGACTAATACGCTTCTTGTCAGGGGTGAAGGAAGGGTTTGGTAGTCAGATAAATCTGTACCGGCACCGAGGATTGAGCCCCGGACCCCCAGCACAGAAGTTCGACACCTTACCCCTAGACAACCAGGTCACCCTAATTTGAGAGTACTTTACATAGGAGAGATCTTAAAAAATTTTTCCCCGCAACTATTTAAGATAAGTAATAACTTATTGGAAAGTTGTAGTACTATTAAAGATAAAAATCTTTTATTTGAAAAATATTTTTATAAAACCAATAAGTTCTTAAATATAAACAAATACATATACTTTTTAATACAGGCCTTTGCAAATTAATTTAATTCTTAAGCTCTTTGGTTGACATAGATGTTTCTATTGTCTCAATTTTTGGTAACAGTGTTCCTAGTTCATAATGCCATAGAGTAGGCAACAGTGTATATTATTTCATCTATTATTTTTGTGTAGTGTTTCTACAACAATGTGTATACCTAATATTTTTTCTCACAAATCTTACGAGTTTTTAGTAAATGTATATTTCAAAATAAATGGCGAGAAATTCTGTGTGGTGCACCGTACCATTTATATTTTATTATTAAAATACAAAATTGCCTTTACCTATATGGTTTGTGGACCTATAATTTCTAAGACACTTTAATTATTATTATTATTTTTGGAGTTTACCAACGTTATTATTATTTTATGAAAATTGAAAAATGACACCTGGAGATGGAAATTGAACCCGGGTCCGTTGTCTAAGTACGCCAATGCTCTTACCACTGAGCTATCCAGGATTCGTCCCAAGCTCATGGTCATTTTTCATTCATATTTTAAGTCAGAGTCTATGATGGACGTGCGGAAATCACCAGCTTGAAATGTGTGGTTTTATTAAGATCACGAACTAACAGATAACGCTGTCACCTTCGACTCGCTAGTTGGCTTAATGCTGCCACTTGTACAATTATTTTTAATGTAAGAGATTGCATATTAAAGAATCAAATAGCGAAAGCTATTATTTATTATTTTATAGTTGCGTGTTAACCTCGTAAATATTCAAGCTAGCACAACTTAAGTCTTAGTCTAATTTCTAGTGATCTTAGCAGATCACATTCTTTTTTAGCATTTAAATTTGTCAGATGTGTTGAATGCGTTACTGCTTACTGGTAAAAGCCTACACAGCACACTTTTATTTGGTGAGATAGGGCATTCACTATAGACTACTTCTTTTAATTTAGCCCCCCCCCCCTCCTTGGATAGCAAATACTATTTATTTTGTGGTTTATTTTAACAATGAATATACGTAAGAGAGCTTGCATATAGGTAACTATTAAATTCAGAAACATTTTAGTTGGTTCTGCGTTTAAATTAACATTAGTTAGTTTTATATCTTAAATATAAATCTACAATATATATTTTTGTGTTCATTGCAGCAATATCTCCAGATAAGGGAGCTACTAATTAGCGTGCTTGCTTTTGTGTCTTAAATGTAGGCACTTTTCCAGCTAATTTTTTGTTTTGAATGCGAATTAGGTTTATTCCTTTTGGGGTTCATTCCAACAATATTTCCACGTAAGATTGTCAATCTTGATAAATTGACTTACACAAATGTAACTATATCTTTTGGTGTGTATTGCAACAATGCCTCCACGTAAGAGAACAAGCAGGATGCAAGGACTGCACAAACTTAAACTATTTATTTTGGATCCTTACTACATTTTCGTCAGTAATCTGTGACCTCACCGACATATAAAACATTTCCCACGCCTCATAAGTGTTTGAAATGGTGTTTTAAATGATTTGTTGAAAAAAAAGTTAATTTACCCAACTTAAATGCTAGCAAAGCCGTTGTCAAACTCTATCTAGTACGATGGTAGTTAAATGAGCTAGCTATTGTGAATTACTTCATTGTGATTTATGTAACATAAAGATTAAACTCCTAGTAAAGGTACTATAAGTTTATAAATAGTAAATGGCGATCTACCAGGATTATAAGCTATAAATATAATAGAACCGGTATATTCCTAATTAGTATTGCCTGGGTGATCAATAGTATATTTACACTCTCTCCCTATCTAGGTCACACTATAACAATTGCAAACAATAAAGGTAATAAAAAATACAAACGGTGCCTAAAGTGGGACGGAGAGTATGCGATATTTTCGCGGGCCACTACTAAGAACTAGTAGTGCTCCCACAGGTTGCGCACCATAAATAGGTATACTAATGATAAATAATAGGGACTGGAATTAGTTACAGACCTAATTAGGTCACTGAAAAAAGCGTTAGATACTCTGATTTCCACCATTAAGCTATCCTAAGCATGGCCCTACAGTTTAGAGTCATGACTTTTCCCTAGAATATAACAGCATGTCCTATGGACATAGAAAAGGTCAGAAACACTGCCATACTAAATCGTGTCCTACGGACCTAGTTAATTTGAGCATCGAGTTCATCATTCAAAACTATGCCTTAGGGGCATAGAAAAATATCAGAAATTTTGACAAGCAATACTTTGTCATCTGAACATAGAAAAAGGAGCATTAAGACTAACATAGAAAACTATGCCTTATGGGCATAGAAAATCACGTCAGTATCTCTGACAAAACAACAATGTCATATGGACATAGAAAATGAGTACTAAGACTTCAACATTCTTTCCAAATGCAAATACTCAGAGTGACACCCGTAGCTTCCTCTGCAACTTGGAGGTGAGACCAATGCCTCAAACATCGTGATCACCAGTTGCTTTGTCCACCGATGTAGGATTACATCGAATAAGTTCCTCCGTGGAATTGATACAATTGAATACAATATGTGCATCGAGGAATGGCTGTTATATACAAACACAACTCCACGCGGAAACACCAAGGGAGGAGGTAAGTTGCAGAATTGTGCCGAACAACAACTAGCGCCCGAAGATGGCGTGCAGAAAAGAGAGAAGAAACTCTTCCATTTCATCGCAGTGGGACCTGCGAGGGAGATGTTTTGTGATCCTTCAGCCAGAGTCAGCTGAGGCATTTTCCTACGTTTGGGCGTTTACCGGCAATATGAATTCACCGTGAGTTAGTAGTTGCCACACATTATTTGAGTATATTAGTTCTTGTAATCATCGTGTTAATCATATGAATGGTATTTATGTGTACGTGTTAAACAGGAGGTTTAACACGCTACACCATCTGTTCAAGTATTCACATAATTCATTTTGTGAGCGCTGTAGTACAATTGCACATAAAGATTATAATAACTTGATAGCAACTCATAATTAAAAATAAAAATTCGCCAAGTTCGCTACGGAGTTGTGCATAAGGAAATGTGCTAAAAGGGACATTACAATTTGCTCGTTAGTTCAACAAAATTTATTTATTCAATGCGCATGCTGTGATGGTTTAATGCATAAAGCAGAAAAAGCTGTGAAAAGGAGCGCTAGTATTCAAGATCATAGGGAGAGTAGTGAAATACACATACACGATTATAGTTACGTCATACCACAATGTTCTGCAAGTATTCAATCTAAATATTGATACAAATTCATTATGAAGTGTTATTATTTAAATTAAATATGTAATATGAAATATTATTTTGTATGAAATAACAAGCTGCTCATTGAACCCACGCACTAAATTTGGAGTTGCCAATTAAAAAAATTAATATTTGAGGTATAAAATGTGCCCTTTAGTGGTTTTGCTGTTCGTGATAATTTGGCTAGTCCACAAAGCAGAGCATCCTGTTTTACATAACGATCTACATATGGTGTCCAATGTCCAATTATGAAATACACATTCAGACTAATTATTATAATATTAGTTATACAACATGGCAGCTTTAGTTAAAATAAACTTTAAAATAGTTAGTAGAACAAACATTCAAGTGATAATTTATGTTTAAGCTAGCTTTAATACTTTGAGATATAGTTTATATTTTCTTAAACTCATTTTGCCAATAGTGCACTTATATATTATAATTCTTTTGATAAGTATATAAAAAGTTTTTTTTTCTTCTTTTTGGTTGTCAAACAATTCGGAAATAATTAATGATTTTGAACATTGTTTACTATATATCTGGGATCATAATAGTCTTCAGGTGAAGATATAAAATTTAACTCTCATCACACTATGTGGGTGTTTTTTTAGTATAAATACTAATTCAATGCAGATATAACCTATGAAACGCATGCCATATTGATGTTTGTGTTTTATGATACCAAGCTGTGGAATATGTCAACAACTAAACTCAGCACACGTTGTTTATAGTTATATGCAACACGTTTGGGTTAGTTAGCTTATTAACTTAAAAGCTATAATGGACACAGACTCAACGGGATAAACTTATTGAATTATAGAAATTGATATTTTATCTCGAAAACAGTAACATTGCTAAAAGAAATGTACACCTAATGTGTGTTTGACACTGGTAAGGTAACCCTTATATGTTAATTTATTTTGATAAATGGTAGACCAACATATTTAAAGTTTTGAGATCAGCCACCCTACCATACTTAGGTAAAATAATTGCCTAACATATAATAAAATATTATTATATACATAAACAAATTATCAAATTAACCACTGGAAGTATGTTTCATAGGAATAAACGGTCTTAAAAATTTGTATCAAAAATGCCAAATCTTTTCAAAACTTATGTTTGAGAAATATTTGACTAGATTTTAGGCTTTTGCATAAATAAATCTATCTAAGTGAATCGAGGTTATATTATTTAATTCTATTGTGCCATATTTTCAAGCTCATTATTAGGTGTGCCCGGACATATACTAAGACTGAAGGCACTACAGCGAAAATTAATTAGGGCCACTGTCAGAATGCTGGTTACAGAGAGTCAAGAAACTTTATGGTTAGTTAAGATACAGCACCATGGTTTGATTCCAGTCCCAATTTTATTGTTTAGTATATTTTATGATTATTATGAATAATTGTTTTATTATTATTTTATATTAATTATTCTATTGCCATGTAGATGTGTAGTGAAAATCCATACTTTATTATTAATATTCAATATCACATATATTCATGATGTGCATTTTATTTTCACACGTTGTATGTTAATACCAACTTTATTATTATATCCATTAGTTGTATTAGTATTAGGTTTATTGGAATAAAAACCTCCTTCATCTATCCCTTTCACCCTGGATCCCCCCTCTCCTAATTTATTATTCGATCTTCCCCCACTTTAGGCATCCTTTGAAGAAGCGATTTTATTAATTTTTAAATTCCCTTAAATTCATACATGATTAGTCCTCTCTTGAACTTACTCTTCTCCGAACCTCTCCTCAACTTTGTACTATACCTTTAACTAAAACAGCATTGTCTGCATACCCCTTTTCATAAGCCATCATCGGAGCCTTTGTTTAATACTATGACTTGACAGTGTGATGTTAATTCAAGTGATTTTATTTGAGGTGAGTTGTTAAACCACCCACAGCTATTCTTCTTGCCCACACAGCGTTCAGTCACTCTCCACAACTCGAGTGAATAGCGCAGCGACGTCGTTCTTGATAACCTCACCTATTTATACTTTACATCAGAAACCCGAAACCTTTGTTGGAGGGATAAATTAGTGTTTTATAGGTCGATGTTTTTTTTAGGGGTAGACTCAAATGTAGTTTTTTTTAAGTACAAGAGTTGAGACAGCGTAAAAGATATATGCACCCACCTATCTATCGAGAATTACTGCATTTACAAGTAGGTCTCGGAAATGGTCAAGGGTACACGGATTTCTGGTTTTTAATATTAATTTTGTCTACGTTTTTATATCCATAGAGAAGTCAAAATACTAATAGCGGTACGTAATCAGATACCTCTTGGCCTCATACATACTTTACGGAGAGCCCTGTGTTATTATTTCAAATTTTTGAAATATTAATTTTTCTTCAGTCATAGATACCGTGCTATACCAGGGATATAAAGACACAGGTTCTACTGTCGGTCCACTAACAAATAAACTTGTGTGGATAAATAACGGTTGCATTATTATCATCAGTACTTATCTGAATGGTGTCAATGCAGTGTCATGGTCATGAAGTGTTTTTAGGTTGGAAGGTACCCGGCATCGTGACGTACCACGAGCACTCTGATGTTAGACCGATGATCTGGTGTTGTCTCGTTCATATGTTTGTCCAAATCAATATTAACGGGTGATATATATATATATATATATATACATATAATTGAGATTTGATGTCAGTCAATCCCCCATATGAGCTGAACGTATACTGGGAGACGGGTTGACTCTCGAGACTAGACTATAAATACGGCCCTAAGCCGATACAATGTGTGCAGGATAGCTTCATATCAGTGGATCAACGGATGTACAGATTGATGACCCACGTGTTTGGTCAAGCAGTCATCCAGTTTGGGACGCTACACATAAATAGGTTGGTGGTGCGTACCTGGTTTCAGCTTCATGGCTAGCTCATCCGAACATCTCCTCCAGGGTTTGGAAACTTAGGAAAACGCTGGGTAACTTTGTGGTGAAAAAAATCCTTGAAGCCTGACAACGGACTTCCCTTGAAATGATGGATGCTGGAGCCAGGATGGCGTTATGATAGAAGTTCTCTATATTATAATGGGTGAAGGGATGGTCAATCTTCTGTTCATGGTGAGGATGTAGGGAAAGAGAGTTCAGGGCAGCATTTTGTAGTTTTTATAGCAAAACATTTTTTTTTCCAAAATAAATAAAATATTACTTCAACAGAAAAAGAGTTAAACTCTCTTCACAAGGTGATATCAACAAATGATGAATATTGGTCGTGATTATAGCAGCATTATAAGTGAAACTTTTTAAACGAAGATCCAACTTCTCATTAAACTCCAGGACACCCTTGAAAGATCTTTAAGAACGGTTGATATCACCATGTGAAAAAAATAATTAAACTCTATGTTTCTACTGGATACATATTTTATTTCCTTTGACCAAAAAAAACTTTGAGATGAAAACTGCTGAAAAGCCCAGTAATATCTGACGTTTCCTACTCTGCCACCTTAAGGGCTGATAGATAACCTCCCTCCTCTATTGAGAATATGTTAATATGTTAATTGTGGGTTATAGGGACTTTGGATATGGAGTGTTATATCCCATCATGATAGCCAGATGTTCTGTAGGTTATTGCAATTAGTGGTTCATCATTTGTAAGCCTCTTATATCTACTACTTAAGGTAAATAAATAAATATAATATCCGTAAGCTATTAACAAGGATTCAAAATCACGAGTTAAAAAGTTGTTTATAGCACGAGAAAGTAGGAAGGCATGAACTCGCCCTGAACTAAGCAGCAATGCTGTACCCTTCCTTTACACTGTAATATAGCAAGCTAGCCTTGAATTATTCCACCATGATATAGGTTATAGGATAGGATGATATTGTAATCCATCAAAGTAACACAGGCTAAACGAAGTGTACATACATTCTGAAATATGAAGTTCAGATTTCGAATTTTTTTTTGTTTTTATTATATACATTATCAAAAATTATAACTGAAGATTAATTATAAAAATTTATAATTATTAAAGTTATAAATAATCTTGTGAAATGAAATCACGAATCCAGAAAAGGTTTAGTTAATTTTATTAAAATTCTACGATAATATTAGTATATAAAATGTAGTAAATGGACTGTAACGATCAGCCCCTTAAATTCATTATATTGAATATAAATACACTGTAATATTCAAAAAACTAAATATTAATATTCTGGTAGTTGTATGGTTGCAATTTGTTACTACTCTCTTTTCTCTTTCTCTCTCGCTTGCCCAGACAGGTTGGAGTCTTCCTCGGAAGTGAAGGTTTGGTGAACAAGCGAGGGACAATAGCAGTGGTGGAAAGGGTAGTTAGTAGAAAATTAGAGAAGGTAAGAATTCTCTGCTAGTTGTGTTGGAGCGAGCGGAAGCTCACCTCCAGTCTTTTGCCGGTTTACATTCGGGCCGGACGTGTAAAAAGTCTGTCGTACACATATACATTAAATCCAAACCCCAATCTCTGAGAATATGATGCAAATGTAGCACACATAGCCCGCTCCAGGCATCTCATCATACTCTGAATGTGTTTTAATTTTAACTACTCCTTGTTGAGGTGGAGGTTTCATCACGTGTGATATCGTGTCGCGTAATCACCTTTGTTCAGATCATTAATGATTTTAAATAAACAGATCATTGATATTTTATGACTGATTTTAATTAAATAATGATTTAACTAATAACCTTTCCATAGCGTAGTGTTAAGGTTAATCATAGGTATAATTTAAAATAATGGATTATGTTTTATTAATCTATAAATTTACTGATGTTCCACAAATCTCATAAATGCTTTATTTTTGTAGAACAAGAACTATATATATATATATATATATATAGTATTTAGGATTGGCCAAATTTCTTAGCTCCACAAAATTTTGACAACAATTTATAAACATATTGGTTGTGGAGAAGAGAGGATAGGACTGGACCAAGGTGGAGGAAGAGAGGTGGTGGGAGGAAAGGAGGTGGTGGAGAGGCTTAAGTACCAAACAGACCCAGTCAGTGGCTGGAAGCTGTTCATGATGATGATGATGATGAATAGTTCCCCCCTCTCTCCAAAAATTTCTTTGTTTATATATATTTTGGTAGGGAATATCTAGAATAAAGTCTTTGAGAATCATTATCGATTTAAAAAAAAATTTTAAAAGTCGAAAATTATAGGTTTTCCTTTATCACTATCGAAATACTTACTATTACTTACTTACGGTGCTTATGAACTTAATAAAGCCAAATCAATCTAGCAAAAATTTGGTTAGCCTAACCTATTAATATAATTTACACTAATTTAAATTAACCTGAATTAACTCAGCTTTCCCTATACTAATCAAAGCATGCTATTTATTAAATTAAGTATCGAATATCTCACAAGTATTCATCGATGGTCATCCAAAATATATCTGCTTTTAAACAATATAAATATTTCATGTTTCAATTTTTGAATCCTTTACCCTACGCTAATGAACAAGATCACGTTTTACCATATTATTTATTCAGTTTTAGGTGTGATCACAACCATACAGATTATGAGTCAACAATCTCAGTCCCTTATAGAAAGCTATGAAAAAAAGGGTCTTAATAAATCAAGTGGTCCATAATAGCCAATTCTGAAACTCTCCCAATTCACATCCTATTCGCTTAGGTATTTAAATTCCCACGTTTTAACACAAGTTTTTTTAAAAATATTATTGATTAAAAAGGAGGAGGATATTTTAGACGAAGTGAAGCCACACTAATGTAAAGAGGAAATTGTAAAAAAACCACTGATAAATCAGAGACCTAGTTTTATTATTATATCAATCTATCCCCCACAATAAATCTAGCTATTTATGTATTTAGCAACGCGTCTTACTAACTGTTCGGGTTATACACTTAAGTACTAATTCCACTAATGGGCTAGGAGTTGGGAAGGTTGAATTCAGAGGAAGTGAAACCGCATTTGCGTGGAGGGAGAGTGGAACACAATTTAGGGAAAACCCCTCCCAGTTCACCCGACTGAGATTCAAAACTTGATCCCCCCCGTTCTCGGCAGTCTAGCTCAACACGAAATTAGCGCGTAAGTTAACTACGCCTCCGAGGCTGGTAAGACATTTAGTTTATTGTGATAACCACGCATGAGACCGTATGGTCACCGTTATAGTTTTTAGTGATATTAAATTATGAGATTGTTGAACAGCAGTGTCATCATAGCGTAAAGCCACTGAGAGAGTAATACCCCGCTAGACCCTACTTGAAACGTTTCAATAATGAACGCTATGAATTCGTCACTAATATATCAATCGAGTTTTCTTGGAGCCTCTCTGTCTTTCTGTCTGTAGGACTGTGACACGCTCATTAGATTAGAACGTCGATGTGGTGTGTCTCATAGTATTCTGTAAATCATGTTACAATCCTCCTTGAGATTTTCCATTTCTTTTCACTTTTCCTTTCCGTGTTAAAGAAAATGTAATTATTACGTTAAGTGAGCTCGTAAAGAGACAGAAAGTTTCTCTGATGTAAGAAATTACTATTGGAATGGAGAGGCAAAAATGAAAAAGAAAGATGAAATGGATTAGAAAAAAATCTTACTTTCTATAATTTTTTATTAACCTAGTTAAATATTTTTTTTTTAATCCATGCGCCTTACTACCCGTTTGGGTTGTACGCTTATGTACTAATAATACACTAGTAGTTTCAGGGACGAGGAAGTTTATATTTATTTGAAATGTGTCTGTATTTGCGTGGAGGTAGAGTGGAGAAACATTTTGTAAAACCACCCTCAATAAACCCAATCAAGATTTGAACCTTGATCTTCCCATCATCGTCAGTCTAGTCTACTGCGAGCGTAGTGCCTTAGACTATTCGGCCACTAAAGTGGATTACAAAAATAGTTCAACTCAACGTGACCACTCATATGGACCTTTAAAAAATAAATATTTAAACATATACCAAGTTAACTAAATTAAACATCTTGAATAATTAAATTAAATTTGAAACTTAGATCGTTCCACTTTTATATTACAGTACAGGTGATTAAAAATACTCATAACTATGTTCCAACGCATTGGTTTCACCTCTAATAATGTATTTTTATACTTAGAAGAGTTATTTCTAGCTTGAAACCACACCCATTTATTTCAAAGTGATAATTATGACATATGCATCTAGTCAAAACAAAATAAACTACCCAAACAAATTTTAAATGAGTTATTTGTTTGGAAATGTTAAAATATTCTTTACATCCTAGTTTAACTGGGTTCCAAATACAGTACACCATTTCATACGTATCATTATTTTGTGTGTGAGGGACAAAAATGTTATGGTGGCTGTAGTAATATTTCTGAATAAAGCCTGGAGTCTTTGATGTATATAGTTTACACAAAGCATTAAAAAAAACATATTGTACCTTTTGAACAATTTCAAGGAAAACATGGAAAAGTTATTATGTTAAAGAAATGAAAGAAAGAGTTCAACTTTATTTTTGAAAAAATAGTTCTTGCCAAGAGTTCTCTCAATGTATGTGTGGTGGTGTTTTAAAGTGGCAGAGCGTGTGTTTCTATTATAACATAGCTCGGTCACGAAGGGTACGGTGTTGTTAAGTTGGATTGGTTTGTAGCCTTGAAGACTGTAGGTCACCAAACGCATTGATTATAACAGATACTTTCAAAAGGTTAAATTGTTTGGCGGGAGACTTAAAATGCAATGTAGTGTGTTGGTTACTATTGCAAACTGTACATAGACATTGCCATTCAACCTTTGTTTAATATAGAGTGGGTTCGGTGGCTTGAATTCGTAATTGTAATAAAAATAACGTAAAAATGTTTGTAAATTTAATATTAAAAGGAACTATTTAATGGTAAAAGATCTGGGGTTTGTTAATTTTATAAATAAAATTATAGTAAAGTATGTGTCTAAAAATTTGATGTGTAACTTATTGAGAAGAATCACATTACCTTTCATCCACATAGTTTTAAATTTTGGTGAGTAGATTTTTACTCAAAAATGACTGCAGATCTCAGGATGTTCATCTGTGAACCTACTTTTGTACTTTAGCACTGCTGCTAATAGCCCAGATATGGGCTGCAGACTTAAGAGTATAAGCATTACATAAATATAATACAGCTTGGCTTAGAACTAATTATATACCTACATACAACAGTCGGAATGTGTGAATTAATGTGTTATTTAAAATCACAGTTGTTTGAAACTTACCTAATAAGTTTGATGTTGCAGTCATAATTTACTATTTTATGGTGTTTGGTTGTAAATGCCATAAGACTTTTAATCATATTCATATTAAAAATTTTACTTATTTATTATTATTTACTAATATTAACATTTGCCCACAGTTTCGCTCTTAAACACATTCGACAACTTAAAATGCTAGACAAGAATAAAACTTATTCAAGAGCAGGGTTTTATGTGCGTACGAGGATTCAAGGAGAAACACAGACCCGCCCCCATTACCTTCCCCTCCACAACTTGGCTCACATCACTAGACATCTTATGTATCTGCAACACTGACAACGACGAATGTTCACCACTTACACCGAGATTTTTACACTACTTTTAGCTGATGAGTTAGCGGGATAGTATATAGCTTACCATTTTCTCTGAACAATAATGAGTACAACAGAAGAAGTCCCGTCTCAATCCGATGAATACTTTTTGAGTTTACTGACAACAAATTAATGGAGAGATAAACATTTTAAAAATAAATTATTTGGTGTTCTTATCGTTCACACTAGTCAGAAGGAAAGAAAAACACAACAAAACCTCGAGTGCGCAGAAAAACCTAGCTGGTGTATTCGTTATTCACACTGGTAATCTATAAACTAAGATTTCCTATTTTCTTTTATTTGTTTATGATATTTAACGTCCACTTTCTGAACCGACTGAAAACATCAGCACACGAGAATTTCTATTAGCGATAGCGAAAGGTACTATCAATTTTGCCGGGAAAGCTATTTTTCACATAGCTTCCAGGGTTATCTCACATAAATTATATACATTGTTATACAGACATGTTGGAAATAAGAGCACCAGAGCTTAATAAAGAATATACATTTTATTAATAGTTCTGTTTACAAGATTTTCCCTCAAAATGTATTTAAATATTTTAATTTTCTACAATACTATATTAGTTTAGGAAGTTTTTGGGGAGGAACTCTTTCCCCCATTTTCTGGTCATTATTTTTTTTCCTTAAATAATGTTTGGGGTGGTTTTTATACCTGGGTGAGAAATTTTAATCTTATATCACAGTAAGGAGTATTTTTTTTTTAGCACCACGTCCTACTACGTGTTCAGTTTATTCTTATTTGTACTAACTATTTTAATGAGATAGAGATAAGTAAGGTTGAATTTAGAGGAAATATGACCCCATTTGCGTGGAGGAAGATTGTAAAATCATTTAAGAAATCCACCCTTAGCACAACCGACCAGGATTTTAACCCCGATTTCCCTGTCATTGCCAGTATAATTTATTTCAAGAGTGACGCTTTAAACCAAGCGACCACGGAAGATTATTCAGTTAGAACAGGGGTTTCCAACTGGTGGCCCACGAAATCATTTTAAGATTATTTTTTTTAAATCTAAAGAAAAGTTAAGAAATATATTTCATAGTTCGTTCAAAAAATGTATTAATATTTATACAGCAAAAATGAGCAGACGAAGTTGATAAAGCGTTAATAGTCAGCCGTTCTACAAGTTAAGCACCGCATCGCACAGTGCAGGACCCAACAAGAGTAGTGGAGTCCCTCTTGCTTGCTCGCTCGCTCTGGCTTGCTGGCCACTCCTCCCGTCACCACTCAGGCTCAGTCGTGCCTACTTGACGTGTAGTGAAGTTTCACAAGCTACTGTACATTCTGAAGGCTTTGTTTTGTGTTGAGTGTGAAGTGTACCGGTGCTTGCGTCTTTTACGTGAATAAAAATGGGCGGAAACGCAAAGAAACGTAAAATTGAAAATGAAAACAGGACTTACAAGGAAAGCTGGGAGAGTGAATATTTAATTACTAACAACAGTGGGAAGCTTCAGTGTTTGGTGGACATGCAAATTGTGTCTGTATCAAAAGAGTACAATGTTAAATGACACTACTCAACAATGCATGAGAACAAGTATGCTACATAAAAGAAAGAAGCTCGACACGCACTGGTTGTAGACTTCAAAAAGAAATTAAAACAGCAAACAGGTTTGTTAAGTAAAGTCTTACAAAATCAGTCATGTTCTCTGTACGCCTTCTACGCAGTGTCGCTTGAATTTGCAAACGCGAAAAAACCCTTCACTAAAGGCAGTCTGGTTAAAAAGTGTGCTGTGGAAATGGCTAAGGCTTTTGGAGATGCTAAAATGGCTGAGAAATATGAATCAGTGCCACTTTACAGCCAAACTGTAAAGAGAAGGGTCATTGATATGGGAGAACAAGTAGAACAATCGTTGATTAGATTGGTTATAGAAAGCATGCATTTCTCACTATGCCTTGATGAAAGAATTGACCAGTCAGATGTCAGTCAGCTATTAATATTTGTGCGCACCACTTTCGAAGATGTCAGTAGTAAAGAGGAGCTATTTAATGTCTGTGCTCTTCAAGGAACAACAAAAGGGAGGGACATTTATGATGCTTTAAGAAAAACTGTCGACAGAGTTGGAGGCTTCAATAAATGTTCAACCATTGTGACAGAGGAGCGCCAGCAATGACAGGGGAGAAGACAGCTCTGACGGGATTGCTAAAATAAAATGGCGTAACGTGTCCTATGATCCACTGTCTTATTCACCAGGGAGCGTTATGTGGGAAATCAATGAAGAAAACTAAAGTTTTTAAATTAGTGGTTAAAATTATTAATATGTTAAGAGGTGGAAATCGAGCCCTTTTGCATAACCAACTAAATCATTTTTTGCTGGAAATTGAGGCAGAATATGGAGACTTGCTGCTGTACAACCATGTAAGGTGGCTGAGTATAGGAAAGTGTCTTGAACGATATTTTGATATTCGCAAGGAAACCCCTGAATTCCTTAATAAGTTTGTCTCGACTGATACCACAAAACTAGAAGATGAAATTCAAAGCCCAGAATTTTTAAAGCAGTTAGCTTTCCTAACAGACATGACAAATCACCTTAACACCGTAAACCTGAGTCTTCAAGGTAGAAACCAGGCCGTATCAGATATGGTGGTAATTGTAAATGGATTTAGAAACAAGTTAAACATTTACAAACGTTCTTTGGAAAACAATGAATTGACACATTTTCCTTGCTGTCTACAATTAGCGGTGGAGAAAAACCAAGAAACTCTAGATTTTCCAGATTTCAGTGCACATATTCAAGAGATCATTGAAGAATTCAAAACACGATTCAAGGAAACTGAAACAATGAAAGCAGTGTACAGCTTTACATGAATCCTCTTGGTGCTACAAGAGGAACCAGAACCCCACTTACAACTTGAGCTGTGCGATATACAAGCCGATACGTTCCTACAGACCAGACAAGAAATGTGATCACATTTTTAAAAACTGCTATCCAGCGAAAAATACCCAAACTTAGGACAATGTGGACTAAAAATGACTTCAATGTTTGGAAGCACATAAATATATGAAAGTGCTTCTTCTTCTTCTATGAAATTCATTAAAAATCAGTACAGAAGTTGACTCGCAGATTCTTCCTTGCTGCATCTTTTGAGATTAGCAAAAACAAAGCTGGAGGTGGACATTCGTTCATTGGTAGATGCAGCTTATCGACCACAAAACTCCCACTTAATTGTACTTTTTAAAGTTTTATTTTGACTACATTATTGGACTTTGGATTAGGTTTTTCTCAGCCATTTGTCAAATATTAAGTCAAATAAACTGACATTCTTGCTCTTTTCGAAATTCAATGGTTTTTGGTAGATTAGTTTTTGTTTATTTTTAATTTCACTCTTTTATGCAATTGTATAATATTGTTTTAAGCTATTAAAATGATTAAACCTTTGTTTCAATTAAACTATGCATATTATTTCATACTGGTACTTCTATTCTATTTGAAGAATTATACGAAAATTGGCATATTATTAAAGTTCAGCCCACAATCATGCCTAAGGTTTCCTCTGTAGCCCTCAATCCCTTACAAGTTGGAAACTCCTGAGTTAGAAGTAGTAGTTTATTAAATAAGTTTTGAAAATTTCTAAATACATATTCTAATAAACTTCACTTAGAAATATCTAATATATGGGAATCATTGGAGTATTTGGAGTAATAACACTACATTCCTGGAATTTTATTAATGTTCTATGTCTCTTAAATGTATAAATTTTTTGGGAATGTTTGAGCAACAAACATACAAACAGCATTTCATTTTTATGTATTAGTGTAATTTTAGTTTTCTAAGTCTCTTAAATTTGGAGATAGAGTACCTACACACATATCCACAAACCCACATACAGACATACATATAAATAAACAAATATATATTATATTATTAATTTTATATGATGATTGATTATTGGTTCCTATTGTCAGGCCTCTCAGATTTCATGACTTAGAGTTTTGGATGGCTGAAAGTAGGGTTCTATAGCCTCAATTTATTTTCAAGATGTCCGTATTCTAAAGCCTCAATTTCTTTTCAAGATGTCCGTAATGTATTTATATAATTATATCTAGAAACCTTTAAAAGTTGATCCTGTAGCATTTATTGGAAATATATGCTCCAAGAAAAAAGTCTAAATGCAAGAAACTCACCAAAAGTCCCCCACTGTGCTGCGCCGACTGACTGTTTATCACACGAAAGAATAATGGCGTCCTCCTTCCACAAAAAACGTTGTTCGTCTGAACGCGGTGTAAACACTGAAAGAGTAAAATGCTCTATTCCCCGTGGCGGGGTGTGAAGGGGTGTGTGGCGAGCATGCGCCGTAAAAGTGTAATACGTCCAGAATGTTAATTTTAGCTCCACGTTGATACAATTTTATCCCCTCCCTCCCATCATGTGTCTTGTTTTCCCTATGTTTGTAGTCACCCCTTATCCCCCTCTCTGAGCTGGTATAATCGTATATATGCTTGTATTGTCCGTGATGTTTTCCACTTCTCTCGGCAGGGCCGTCCCCTTGGACATTCCTTGGGTTTTTGAGGTACGAATAAAACTCTTCAACAGATATTATTTGAAAATGCTAGAAGCGTCGTATCCGAAGTATAAATATGTCAGATTGTAAAAACTTTATGTAATTTTCAAAATGTTAAGTTCGAATCTTTTGCAGTATTAATTTGTCCGATGTAGAGTCACCACGTAACATTCAAAAAGTTAACTTAGAATCTTTTGGAGTATAAACATGTCAGATGTATAAACTTTATGTAATTTTCAAAATGTTAAGTTCGAATCTTTTGCAGTATAAATTTGTCAGATGTAGAGTCACCACGTAACATTCAAAATGTTAATTTAGAATCTTTTGAAATATAAATAAGTCAGATGTACGTAATTTTCAAATGTCTAGTTTAGAATAGTTACAAATATTTAAAGTACAAATTGGTCGTATGTTTTAGGACTTAGAAGGTATCAAATGCTGTATTTTCGTATAATGTTTATATTGTAAACGCGGTTAACCAGGCAAATGGGAGTTTTCAATGTTTTCAATGAGTTTCAGTAATGGTATCACTGACTCCTTTTAACCTTTTGGCCCATATGGCAAAACTTTAATGTTATTACTCGGAAGGAGTAAGTTTGTTTTCGACGACCAGATTTTGTATAGTAAATATTTCCGTAATTTAACTCATTGGCCTTGCGGGCCTGTAGAGTCCATTGTTATTTTTTTTTTATACTATCATATACAAATAGCCTCACTAAACTGTATATTGTATAAATAACTCATTTTCTATTTTATGTATCCTATTCAATTTTTTTTGTTAATATCAATAAAACTACACCATGTTATTTTTGACATATTTCGTCATAATTTAGTTTCCTGCTTTTGTTATCCTTCTTGGCGTCCAAAATATTTTTGAGTACAAGTCAAGGACATTATAAGTAAACAGGCTGTTTACTTTTCTCTTGCATTTCTCACCGCCCTTTGCAAATTTACTACTTTGTTATTTTAGTTTAATTTTTTTATTGTGCGCCAGCCTTAGTCTTCATGGAAGAGTAAGGGCGACGGCACAATCCAATGAAAATACAATAATCATAAGCTGAAATCAAGGCCAAAAACAAGTGTTTTGTAGCCGCTATGTTGAAACGAAATGGCGGATGTAATTTGTATTAAACCCATATGTTAGCCGAACGTCCAATTTATATCCATTCTAAATTTAACAGAACACTTGGTACAGTGGTTTGGGTGTGATTGGACAACAAACAAATAAACAAACCTAAATTTCAATGTAGGATACAAAAAACTGATGTCCACACACGCTAATTTCCCTAAATAATAATAACTAATATATAAAGTTTAAGATTTTAACAGTAAATCGTTGGGCATACTTCTTCTGCACCAGTAATTACGAAGTTTAATACTTCAGGCTCCAATATGAGTACTGCAAACACTAAGTGCTGGTTATTAACAAGATTTTCTTTATATGTTTCTTGGTTCTTAGCTACACGAATGAGTAGTCACAATGTTTAATGTGCTAAGATCACTATGAGTGTAAATATAAAACTAAAATGTACACTCTTAAGATTTTTCTAAGTATTTAAAGTTTAAAATTGCTTGGTTGGTGGAGTTTAAAGATGCACTTCCCAATAGCCACGCATTAGGCTCAACATGTTTGCATTTTAAATACACTTGAGGTGCATATCTTGGGGTTTCACTAAGTAAACTTGAAAAGTGCCACGTGTCTTTTTTTTTAGTTGGGAACTACACATACCGGAATTTACGTGGTTTAAGGCGTCAAGATCTCAACATACACTTAACTATACTTATAGCGAACCACTATGGACTCGAATATTTTGTTAATAATGTCCACAGTTCACTAAAACCAAGATATGTTTTCTCTCAACCATAAGTGAGAGTGGTAGGGACAAACACAATATCACAAATAGAATACACTTATGGAATTTTATTTCTAGACATTTAAATAATCAGCTATGTGCTTTTGTTTACTTTATACAATTTTAATTAACATTTTATATATTTTAATGGGATAATTAATTTATTTGTCTGAATATATATCCTTATCAATGTAGGATAAAATCAAATAAAGATGTTGAAAGCTACCCAGGAGTAAGTTCTATTTGTTAAAGTATCACGTTTTGCCCATTAGTATTAATGAGAATATAAAGCTTTCAAGATAAAATATAGTTTTTTTTAAATCTAAGATTGAAGTGTATTTTCAATATTTTTTTTACTATTTGGATTGTGATTGACTTGGCAAACAAGTAACACAGAAAAAAATTAATTCTACTTTCATGTTTTGTTAATATTTCCAAATACCTCGTTGCCAAGACGACTTAAGATATATATATACACTAAAAGTTAATTTATTTGAAAATTATACAAATTCAAAATGCATCTGTTACCACAATAACAGTCAGTTTTTAGACACTGCTTCGTTTGCTCATGAGATAGTATGATGGTATATATCTTACCCTTTATTCTTAAAGATAAAAGAAGTACAGTAGAAAAAATTCCATCTCAATCCTATGAGTAATTATTAATTTTAGTAGAAACAAACAAACAAACAAACGAAATCGAACGTACAATAAAATTTAGAGTTTTATTATTATGTATAAATACTTTTTCTATTTTATTTATTCTATGCGTTACTAATTTTAATCTTACTTTAATATATACTCATTGTATACAGTATAACACTATTGCGCGTCTGGGATACATCAAATGTAGCCTAGTACTGGAAAGATTATCCCGTACTAATATACTACTACTCAGGGTACTAATCGTACATTATTTCCGTGGAAGATCTTTAATTTTCCCGATTAGATGAGATGTTGGTGGCAATGAGTATGAGGTTGTGGAACCAGTGGAGATACTTAAACCTAACTTAAGCCTAACTAATCAAATTCTGGTGACCGTTGGGGTAGTTCTCCTTTCGGGAAAAATACCCACGGTACAAGCTGGGAATTGGACCCGGGACCCTAAGGTTGTAGCTGGGTTCAATGCCCACTACACCACGAGGCCGTTTATTATATGAAGTGTTAATTTGTCACAGTAGTATTTGTATGGATCCGCTCTAAAGTGGGATGGTAATAATAATAATAATAATAATAATAATAATAATAATAATAATAATAATAATAATAACTATCTAAGTATGAGCTTTGGTGTTAATTTTTATTCAAATAATGGATTTTCATGTTCTGTTTATTCAAATAATGAGTTTTGATGTTCATTTTAGCAAATAGATTTACACAATACAAAAACATAATTAAGATATGTTTTTATTTTACCACTTAATTTTGAAGGTATATTTAAAATTAGTAATCTTTTGTGTACTCCATATATCTTTTTACATTCTTACAAATACATTAATTTCACTTAAGTTTCCATATTGACACTTAATTTTGAGAGAATGATATTTCAAATGTTTGAGTACCACATCTATCTTTTTACATTCTCTCTATCAGACTCTCACGCTCTCACACACTCTCTCCCTCACACACACACAAACACTCACCCACTCTCTCTCTCTCACACGCACACACTCTATATAAAACACTCTCCAATATAATTTTTTCTTATTTTCTCGCTCACACTCTTTACACTCACATACACGCTCTACCACACCATTTCTCTCATATTATCTTTATTATACTCTCTCTATTAAGCTTCCTCAAACTCTCTCTCTCTCAACCGCTCACTCTTTCTCAAGTGCTCTCTTTCTCTCAAACGCTCTTTCTCTCAAACGTTCTATTTCTTAAACGCTTTCTCACAAACGCTCTCTGAAACTTACTCTATTTCAAACTTTATCTCAAAATCTCTGACTGAAACACTTTCTCTATCTCGATCCCACTCTCTTAACATTCTGACTCAAACTGTCTCTATCTCAATCCTACTCTCGACATCTTAAACTCTCTCTTTCTCTCAAACTTTCTTTCTCTCAAACTCACTATCTCAATTTATCATTCTAACTCTTTCTTTCTTAAACTCTCGCTCTAACTTTCTCACAATTTAATTTTCTCTCTCTGAACTAATCTCTTTATATTAACTTTATCTCTCAAACTCTCTCTCACATACCATAACATTTTCTCTCTCCTTCATACAATATCCCTCCCAAAATTTTACAGGCTTTCTTTCTCTCTCTCTTTCACACACAAAAACACCCACACACTTTATCACGCATTCTCCCTTACCTATTCCATTTCTCTCTCTCACACTCTCTTTCGCTCTATCACACACACACACTCTTTCCTCACACACGCTTTATCTTTCTCCTTACTCACACACACTTTCTCTTTCTCCTTACTCACACACACTTTCTCTTTCTTCTTAAATACACACACTCTACTTCCCTCTTGTCCCAGTATTTATATCTCTAACACATACACATACTCTCACTTTCACTCTCTCACACTCCCTCCATCATTCTCATCTGCTCATTCTCAGTCTCCTACGCTCACTTTCTCACACCTTACATCTCACACTACCCCTCTCATCTTAACACTCACCCATACACTTACACAATCACACAGTTAAACACTTACACTCCCATTTTCATAACCACATTTTATCACTTTCTATCATGATATCTTAATATATATTATATAATAAGCCCGTTTCCAGTAATAAAAATTACGAGGAAATGAATTACTGAACAGATCTTGAAAAAAGAACACTCATTTTATAGATAAGGGAATCAGGATGCTGGTAAAAATAGTGGCCTAAAACTAAAACTAAATTTTCCTCGCGAATCTTCCATCATTTTCTTCTGTGTCGACAGTGGTTCATCTGTACAATCTTCTTTGCTTACATCACCATGGAATCTATGATTTGTGTCTAGATGTATATTGGTAAATAACATATTTTTCTATGTTTAAAAATAATATCGCTCAATTTCTAGTTACTTTAGTGGTTTGTGCAACTAATGGCTATAGATTTGGGAGAGGAGTAATTTTAAAGTTCTTATCGGGGCGTGAAGGGGGAAAATATACGTTTTAATTCAAAATAAACAGAGAAAACTAAATATCTAAGATATATGAAAATAAATACTACACATAAAGCACTAAGCCACAGCTACAATATATAATCACGTCCCAAAGTACTGTACACGAAACCAGCTTAATGATCCAGAAATGACTACTAAACTAAGCTGCAGAACAACTTAACGTTGTTTGAATAGAGCTAATGTTGAGAAATATCTGTAAGATAGCGTTTGTGTCGCTGAGAAAAAGATGAAAGAGGATGCTAACGGTCCATCACGTTGATAACCAAAAAACCTATCTTTGTCAGTAGTGGAGTTACTCTAAAGTCTTGGGCTGAAGTCTTGGGTAGGGTAGAAAGGTGGGGGAAGGGACGGATTAGCAGGTAGACAGTCTTCTCTGGTTATTATGAATGAAAATTGTAAGTCAGGGACAGAACTATTATTATTATTAGTATTAGTATCCCAGTAACCGTTCGGGTTATAGGCACTTACGCTAATGTGTAATGGTAGGGTGATTGTGAGATGAAATGGAGGACTTACAGTTTAACGTGGAATCCGAACCACGGTGGATCCGAACCACGGTGGAGGCCTGGAATTCCACACAGTCACAAGCTGTGATTAATACACGTCTTGTCAAAGGTGAAGTAAGGGTTTTGCAATCAGATAAATCTGTGCCTGAACCGAGGCTTGAACCCCGGACGCCCAGTACAAAAGTTTGGCACCTTACCCCTAGACTACCAGGTCACCCCGGGACCAAACTAAACCTTCGGATCATTTTTAAAATTAAAATTAATTTGATTTCAACACTAAGCTCATTTAGTTTATTTTAACGATGAATGGTGGTCATAGTTCAAATATCGAATGAGTAAACACAGGGTGCATCTTTCTAAATGGTTTACCTTTTTCCCTCCACAGAAATATGGGTAATTAATAAAAATAAAAATATTAATTCTATGTGTGCGATATACAGATATACCAAACTAATAGATTAAGTATTTAAAGCACTTAAAGCGTTATCTCTACATGATGTCGAATATGAGTATTTGTTAATTATGGTTATGGCGTCATATACATATTATTTAAATTATAAAATTACACCTGGACACGGGAATTGAACTTGAGAGCTACAAACTATGTTTTGATAGATGTTATAAAACTAATTCGTTACGTCTGAACAAAGGGGAGATAGTACATTAAAAAAATTGATGAGAAAGGACATAAAAAGATATAATTGTGAAGCGGGAAAGGGGGAAGTGAAATATTGATGTAGACATTCTGTGCAACAAATGCACATATTTTTAGTGTCTATCTGGACATGTCTGTAGCCTGAACCTAGCTAATTCAGCAGTGGCTCACAAATTATGTTACGTGATGCCATTATAGTTTGTGGGTAATATATTTTTTTAGCTTATAATTTAACCCTGCGTATCTTACTACAAGTTAAAGTTATACGCCTTTGTACTGATTGCTCTAATCTTAAATCCAGAACAGACACAAAATCCATCCTCCGGCCGTCAATTCATCACTGTGAAAGGATAAATCCATATTCCAACAATGATACATTTCTCAACCATTCTAGGGATCGATCCCGGGCCCTTAGCTCCTTAGGTGGACGTACCACCGACGGAGTAAGCTTCGTAATTTTCTAGCATAATAATTTTTTTTGTCTAAGTTATATCCACCACAAACTAATTTATAGATTTGTTTGTGCAAAAGGGTTCATTTGTTTTTTTAAAAAGGTGGGGAGGGTGCACAGCATAGACTTTCTTGATAATGTTAATAAAAAAGAAATATTTACTTAAAGTTCGTAAGATATTTGAAACGAGTTAATAGACATGTTTGCACATTCTACCTAAGAGCATAAACAAAATAATATACACTGTTAGAGAAAAGAGTAATATCAAACCCACTGATCATTACAACAATTTCCAAATTTAAAGACTTCGGTAATATATATATATATATATATATAAAATGTGTTTATATATATTTATCAGTATATATTATATAAGTGTATTATATATATAGTAGGCGAATTGGAAAATCCAGATTAATGCAAAAGGCACCATCAATTTACAATGAGCCAGGCTAATTGGAAAATAATATTATATTTATATCAATTATATTGTATTTGACAGGACAAATTCTAAATATTAAACACCTTTAGAATATATCTGTATTGGGTGTTTTTCTGTGGCAACATAACCCCTCCTAACTGCTAGGGGCTGGAAAAAATTCTAAATATTAAATACCTCTAGAAGCTTTCTGAAGTGCTTTGTATGGTAACACAAACCCCTTAATTTGTACTTGTACCCTGATCTTGATATTGTTTGAACCATAAATAACGCCATATATATTTTGTTCATAAAATTTAAGGGGGGGGGTTTGAACCACCCAACCCTTTTTATGTCCTTGGAAAATAGTATACCTGCCTATGTGCTCCATAAAACCGACAAGATACTGCAATATAAACTTAGATATACGTATTTTAATAATTTTAAGGATACAGGAATAAAAGAGGGAAATTACAGCATACAATTTTACCTCTAATTGCATCCATCTGTCACACAATTATGAGACCATTCTAATGCACTTAAGATTTTCGTTAAAAAGAGGTCTTTGTCATATTTTATTTTATAAAAAAAGTATTTCCTTGGGTCCTTATGGGGGGCTCAAGATGTAATAGTTGTTGTCCTGGAAAATGCGAATTTCCTTCTTTTTCCTGTGTACCCTTCAATTGTATTTTGATTTTGGTTTAATACAATATATTAAATTTTCAGACACTGTTTGAAAGAAAATAAGTAAGAAAGAAAAAATAATAAGGGGTATGCCTAAATGTCTATACATTAAGTTGTTATGGTAAGTTTGAAATAGAGTGATAAGAAAAAGGACCGTTTCCCTAGCAACTAAGAGGCTGAGAGAGGTGAATGGGTAAAGAACAAGGATAGGCCAGGCTTTAAGCGTATATTATGTATGGTACCGTCTACAAATCTCTCCCATTATATCGTACTACGTGCAGAGGGTTATAAACAGAGAAAAAGAACGGGAACTTAACAACTTGTGATCCCCCTTAACCCTCTTCTGGGACACCATAGATGGAACAGACAATCAAATATGACTTATTCATCTCACCTGCTACTCCACATATACCAAAACGTCGGTCAAGAGCCAATAGACTACTTCATTATCCCTTAAGTCGCATTTGACAAGACAGACAAACTTATTTTTCAGATTCAGATGGGAAGAAATATTTTTCTAAATAATAAAATTTATCAAAGCCATTTTAATAAACTCATAGATAAAGTCATGTGAGTTGCAACTGCCACTTTGATATATATATAACAATACCCATAATACTATAAAATATTATATATATATTTTTTTAGCACTTCATCCTACTACCTGTTCAGGTTATACACCTATGTAGACCTATTCATTTCATTAATGGGTTAGGGACTAGGAAAACTTAATTTAAAAGAAATGCACCTACATTTTCGTAGAGGTAAATTGAAAAAATATTTAGGATGAACCACTCTCAGTGAACCCGACTGGTATTGAACCCCAATACCCCCTTCTTCAGCAGTTTTGTCCAACAAAAGATTAGCGCGTTAGACCACGTAGCCAGCGAGGCGGGTTTATTAAATTTTTACAGCCAAAAAAATTGGTTGTATTTTTGAAAAATTTCTTCCTGCCATAAC
This sequence comes from Timema douglasi, assembly GCA_901482245.1. Classification (NCBI taxonomy): domain Eukaryota; kingdom Metazoa; phylum Arthropoda; class Insecta; order Phasmatodea; family Timematidae; genus Timema; species Timema douglasi. Next base: position 200,863 of record CABEEJ010000709.1, on the reverse strand, counting down.
CCAAGTTCAATTCACAAATTCACCCTATAATTTTTCAAAACTCACTAATGCAACAATTTAAAATTTATCAGGCCAAACATATTGCCTCACATATCAAGCCAGACATAATATACTACGCCTATTAATTAGCCTATCGTGAATGTATCATCACCAAGGATTAAAGAGTGTGAATTTATATCTCTATAGCAACGCTCCAAAATACTTTTAAATGGAGGTATACTAACCATTAGCCAATAATTAGGGATAAAAAGTGGCTGTCATCTGCTGGAGAAGATAGTGCCAACTTATGCGTGTAGGAGGTGTCATGTGGTCAGCACAATGGTAGGAGCTGCTACTTTTCCGTTCAAGTCCTCAAGAGGCTGAGTTGACCACACCCCAGACCCACTGCTTCAGAGATAAATCTGGAAGTGCAGGGGATCGAGCCCGGGGCCTCTGTATCAAATTTGTAGCCAGGAGCTCTGAACACCAGACCACAGAGGTGGTCAAATAGACGTATGTCGTAGACGTAGACGTATATATATTTTTCAAAATTCAAACATAGCCACATAGGTAAACGATCCATAGAAGGTATACAATATAATTTTCTTCTTTGTAAACAAACAAAATTCTAAATATATAGTTATAAATGGCTATATTTAATTTTTACTAAATACCAAAGAGTTTTATTATATTATACAAAATATTGTCTAATAAACCACATATTAAACAATCTCTCGAAAAAATAAAAAAAGAAAGTCTAACGACTATCTTATAGTAGCCAGTTCTCGCCTTACGTAGGTAGAACCAATAATTACTTACTCTATGGCACAGGAATTTGAAAGATAATTGCTGCGCCTAAAAGAGTACGCCACCTATCACTATTTTGAGCTAGTTCTATCCACTCCAACTTCCAACTCAATGCAGCCTATATCTTTCAGGTCAATTCTAATATTATTGGGAGAACGTTGTAAAATTAATTTAGTTTGCCTCGTAAGATACAAATCTCTCTATTTCTATATCTCTCTCTCTCTCTCTCTCTATATATATATATATATATCCTGCCTGTGAATAAAGAGTTCGAACAAAAATGAACTGCTAGGATTGGTGGGTTGGACGTAGGAGTAGGGCGATGAAAAGGGTTGTGGAGCACGAGCGCCAAACCCAATCTAGGGTAATTAAAAATCTCTGGAATTGATCATGAAGAAGAGAAAGTGGAGTGGTTTATGGCTAGAAAAGAGTCCATACATGGGAGTGACGTGAAAATAGAAGTGTTTATAGTAAACCATAGTGTGTATAGAAATAATCAAAGAAAAAATACGATGAGAGGAAAAGTCAAGAAATAAAAGTGTGAAGTGTTAAAATGAACAACAGGCCAGATATACACTTTTAGAAAGAGGGTTGAACAAAGTGAGGAGTGTATAGTGATACTGATGGAGTGATGAAATGTAAAATGTTTATAGCTCAATCTGCTATCTTTCAAATGTAACGGAGTGTACAGTTAATTTCAATCATAAATGTTTGATTATTTTGTATAGTATTTAATTCCTCTTTTGTTTATGTACGAATGTCTGGGCTACATTACTCCTAGTCGACTGCAGTGGTATTGGGGTAGAGTGCTCGCCCCAGGACCCGGTGTTCGTAGGTTCAAACACAGCCGAGGTCAATGGATTTTTCTTGAACGATAAAAAATTCACACCACAACTTCCTTCGGAGGTGAAGTAAAGCCGTCGGTCTCATGTTGATTAAGGTAGGTAAAATAACCATGGAAGGTATGTGAAAATAGCTTTACCGGCAGAATTGGTAAGATCTTTCGCTATTGTTTATAGAAAATTCTCGTGTGATTATATAATCGACCAGTTCAACAAATGCACGTTCAATACATCAAATAAATAAATACATTAAATACATCATTCGTAGCCCAGTTGGTGGGTAAATTAAACGGTACTTACAGTAGCCCCATGACTTCTTTGGTGCTGACTGACAGTTCACAGATGACTTCTGACAGTCAACATTTAGTTATATACCTAAATTTCGACTGTCAGAAGGGACAGCTGCTAAACACATGTTTTTGCAGATCATATGGTTCGGCGTAGGGATACATAATTTGGTCTGGTAACTTTTCAAAGCCGTCAGCTGTCACTCATCAATAAAGAAGCCATGGGGCTACTGTATGTAGCTCTACCCAGGCTACGCCCCAATACACTATTCATACTATTTTCCATGAAGGCTCTTTTAATGTTCCAATTCACTGAGGTAAATTTTGAGTGTGGAGCCAGTATAACTTCTTAGCCTAGCTTAAGTCTAACTAATCAGATCATGGTGACCTTTGGGAGACTTCAACTTTCGGGAGAAATACCAATTGTACCTTCCAGAAATCGACCTTGGGACCCCTAGGTTAGTAGCCAGGTGCACTGAGCTTTATACCATGGGGCCAGTTATTCTGGTTTACATACTGTGTGAAAATAATCAATATCTAATCTGAATGTGAAAGTTCTGGCTTTATTATTAGACCTTGTATTATTTAAGACGGGAGACACGATCAATAATCTCAGGACCTCCGGGAAAGGACTAAACATAGGACTCTTACCTAATGTAGTTGGTTGAAGTCTCTGAACACACAGGTACACATTGGAGGTAGGCGCAACAAGGTGCTATGTTTACTAAAATAACAAGACCTTTGAATATATGGATGGTTGAGCTCCTGGTTATATATAAACCAGTACATATAATGTTAACTTGGTCATAAATAATGTTGAGTAATCAAAATATATATCATGTTACACTTAAACACAATGCAGTGTAGCAATATATAATTTAAAATAAATACAAAAATTATCCCTTAAAATTACGAAACCAATATTGTCAGTGAATTACGGTGATATCACAGTGAAGTAATAAGAACAAAAGAGAATAAAAATTAGATCCAGAAATTATTAAAGCTCCAATTTTAGTGAACTGAATAAGATTAGAAATATTCTAATTATGACATAATATAAAGTCTTTTTATTACAATTTTTGTATTAGTGATATAATTTTTAAACGAATAATAAAGCGTTGAAACAGTTCAACGCATCCTTAGTATCACCTTTCAGCAACGGATATCGGCTAGTGAATACATTACAATGGATATTTTTAATTGTTTTTAATTTTTGAAAATATACAGTAGTTAATCTAATCTTTTAATTGCATACAAGTTTTCAGAGTAGTATTTTATGTTAATGGGAACGAATGACTGGAATGGGGATTTGAAATCGGAGCACAAAGTTGGTTTTGACAACAATTATTTTTTAAAAAGGACAACAAAAATGGGGGGTACTGAAACTTATGCTTAGTAGAGGTTTTAAAGTTTAGTTTACGAGTACCTTCCTTTTGAGTCTTGAAAATATCTTAATTGCCTTCCAGCTAATTACTTCCTTGTTTGTGGTATCTTCTCGCACTTTTATGCGAGTTTTTCATGGTACATATATTTATAATTGTAGCGTTCTTTTGAGATAATTATGTAAATATATTGTGGGTTTCCTTCTTCAAATTGATCATCCAATAGGATAACCTCACAGAACATTAGAGGATTAATAAAAAATAATATTAGCATATAGGTTAAATTTAACAATTCATTGAAATAAAAAAACAAGAATTTAAAAAAGGTTTTTCTTAGAAATAATCGATAAATATATACTAATAAATTATAGTTAAATAAAATAAAATATATTGACCACGGACGAAAAGGATGGAATTCATCCCAAGAGTTTCAAATTTTCCTCCTATTTGGTGGCCATTAAACAAGGTAGCGTCGTATTCATTCTAGGTGAGAATACATTTTATTTTACACGAAGCATTCCTAGCTATGTTTATATTTTGGATTATTAAATACAATATAGAACAAATAATTTAAGCTATACAAAATAATTAGTAATATAAAACAATCTTCCTCACACCGTTTGACGAGTAGTTTAGATATAGCACCATGCGAAGGTGGATCAATTTAGTTATTGAAATGGTGATTATTCGTCACAGTTAAGGCTGAAGCGTAAATAAAACAGTGGTAATATGTAAAAGGATGAGTTTAAAATCACATATTAAGCGCAAAGGTTTTATTTTATTGCTGGTAGTAGTTATGTGTGTTCATTTCAGACATATCCAAGTCCTATGAATATGTTTTCATTGTACACTTAGTTTTCCTTGAAAGGTAATAAGCTTATCTGGCAGGGTTCTTCTATGGTGTAGCTTATAAGATAGGGCCATAGTGTAACCATTTAGTTGAAACTACTACCTTTCAGAGTAAATAACTTGTTGAATGTAGACTTATTTTCCATTGATTCATCTCATGGGATTCAATTTTGTAAATCTGTAAATATATCTTTTGTGAAATAAAAAAAGTAGTTAAAATAGTTTTGTACAGAATCTATAGTTCAAGGATCAATTTTGTTTAAGAATATAATTATATATAGAATTTAAAAATATTTAAAAAATCAATAATGTATAAGGTCAGTTTCGGTGGCCACATGGCTTAAGACGTTACTATCACGATAGACTAGACTGCCAATGGCGGGGAGATAAGGGTTTTAATCGCGGTTGGGTGTACTGAGGGTGGTTTTCCATAAATAGTTTTCCACTCTCCCTCCACGCGAATACGGGCATAATTCCTCCAAATTTAACAATCCTCATCCCTAACACATTAGCGTAATTAGTTCTTATATATATAGATCGAGCGATATTAAGAAGAGGTATTAAAATAATAATTGATAATTCATAAGAAACATAATTCTTATTTTACTATAATTTGAAAAAACATTTTGAAATTCCAGGACTTGACAAGATAAGTCTGCAGCTCTATTTAAAGAAGTAAAGGATTACAATTAAATATGAGCTGACCCCGCGTGGTCTAACACGCTACTTACTAATGTTGGACTAGGTTGGCGAAGATGGGAAGATCTGGGTTTGATCCCGGTCAGGTGTACTGAGCGTGGTTGTTTCCTAAATGGTTTTACACTCCTCCTCGCAAATGTAGGATCATTTCCTCTAAAGTAGCCCATTAGTGTAGTTAGTACATAGGCGTATAACCCGAACGGGTAGTAAGACGTGGTACTAATATATATATATATATATATAAGCATAACGTCTTACTATATATATATATATATATATACTAATTGTAGCATATCACGTAATGCCCCAAACCCATAACATATACAAATATAATTAAAGTTACTCTAACCAAAATCTGTTATAAACAACTTTATCAGAACTCAAGAAAAGGGCTTTGTGAAAATATATACAATACAAAAGTTTATTTATTTCGTATTTTCCGTCTTTAAGAAGCTAATAATAGAGAGTATAGAAGTTAGTGAGTACCACACTTGGGAAGTTTCCAAGCGGTTGTCGTGGAAAACAAAGGCAAAGTGACGCTTTAGTCCGCCTATTTAATTAATGTACGAGAAGTGTGATGCCATTACTAAATACAGTAATGCCAGAGAATTGAGTTAGATAACCTGAGTGAACAAGACTAGCCTGGCGAATAGGGCCAGAAACAATTGAATTTATTCATATAGCTTTAATGGCCAAGAAGAGACAGGAGATTAATTCCAGTAACCGGTGAATTTATGTATTTAACTTGAGTTAATAAGAAAAAGCATCTGAATATTTCCAATACTGGCTAGTAGTGGCTTTAATTAGAAGACAACATTTTCTATAAATTCACAAACGTTCGCACTCGGTACGGAAGGAATCTAAATCTTTCATGACAAGAGTCCACTACAATATCTGTAATCTCAGACTGGCTAGCTCATGTAAAATTACTTACAGCCCTTCAAAATATTCCTTTAAAATTATATGGTTTCCAGTGCAGCTGTTTTTTTATTAATACTATATTATTCCAATGTCGTAGAGAGTATTCACCGAAATGAATCACGTGACCTTAGCTTTTATTTTTCTATCGACCGCACGAAGTTTCGTGATCAGAGCTTCTCGGAAGTAACGATCTTGCCTGACACAATAGCATTAAACAAGCGACAAACTTTGGCCTAAAATAGCTCAGAAGACCACATTGTCTACAAACATGCAGAATATACTTACACAACCAGTTTCCTACTTTCATACATAATCATCATCATCGACATTTTATAGCCTGATACCGGGTCAGTTTAGTAAAATGCCTTCATTTTCCTCTATCCTTCCACCATTCTTCCTGCTTTAATTCATTCATTTATTCTCCTCTCACTTGCACACTTTATGTTCTGTTTCATACAAACTTAATCTCTATCGTGTTTTTTTTAGTATCCTCTTCTTCTTCATTTTCATTACATGTCTATACCATCACAGTCTTGCTTCCTCTACTATCTCATGTAACCCCTGAACTGCCACTCTTTCCGCATAACCTCATTACTAATTTGGTTTCTCCTCGTGACAGCTAACATGCTTCTCATCAAATTCATTCCCATGACCTATACTTTACTACTCTTTCTTATATTTAATGTCCATGTTTCTGGTACATGTATGACAATGATTATAAAGTACGCCCTGTAAAACAATTCCCTACACTTCATGGACGTTTTTCTTCTCCAAAGCAGGTCTCTTTCACACCTATAGGACAACTCTCCCTGTTATTCTCCTCTCATTAGATCCTCTTTACTTCCACTTTTGCCTCAATCACACCTCCAAAATATTTTACGTTCTGTAATTTTATCAGCTCTACTACATTCAACTTTATAGCATTACTAGGAATTATCCTCTTCCTCGTCATTACCATCACTTCACACTTCACCATGCTATATTTCAGTCCACACTCTTGCACTTACTCACTCCATCTCTGTAGCTGTTCCTGTATTTCCTCTTCCCTCTCCTCCCATATCATCAACCTATCAGCAAACATTATGACTTTATTTCCTCCTTGAGTTTACTTGTCATTTTATTAATGACCATTTCCATTACCATTACAAATAGTCATGGTGAGAGGGCACTATCCTGCTTCACTATACATTTTTTAGAACAACTCAATATTACCATTCTCTGTTGTCCTTATAAATAATTTTTACTATAATTATATCTCCTCCTTCCACTTGCCTTCATCGCTTTCCAAACTTTATTTATATTCATACTATAATATGCCTTCTTCATATCCAAAAATACCATTTCTAAGTCTTTCTCAATTTCATACCTTATTTCCATTAGCTGTCGCATGGAAAATATCAAGTCTATTGTAGACCTCTGTTCCCTAAATTTGTGCTGTTCCTCTCTTCACTTTACTTTCATTTTATTTCTTACTCTCTTTTCCAGTATCCTATATATTTTTTGGATATTGGTACATCAGCGTTATCCCCCTACAGTTTGTACCAGTATTCCTGTCTCCTTTCCTTAAAATAGGTATTATAGCTCCCATTTTCCAGTATTTCGGTCAAGTTCATAAATAATGATGTCCCAAAAACGAGTAAATAAAGTCAAATTTACTAAATAACACTCTACAAGTTTCCGTTCCAGAATCTTGAAAAATGTGATAAAATTATTAAATTAAAATGATGCAATAGTTTTCCCTTCTTCCTTATATGTAATACACAGACTATAAACAATTTATTCAAATATTAAACACATAAATTGTTTTGGTGGCCACGCAGACTGAATGTCAACCTTTTTCATTCTGATTTTTCCGTGATGGTTTAATCGGGGCTCAAATACCGGCCGGGTCTAGAAAGAGTGTTTTTTCTTAAATAGTTTTTCACTGCAATACGGACAAACTAAATTAAAATTCTGCCCTAATTTTCATTACCTAATTTATATAGGAAAAATTAAATATATTAATACATAAACCCTAAATTTAAAGAGTAAAATGTAATTTTATAAAGTAATTTACTACCTAAAATTCTAATTTTCTTATCATAGTTGAAGATAGAATAAAGTTTCACTGTTGTAAAGAACTTGCTGATGTGAATTTTTCAAGCGATTGTGGTGCTGACTTTGATAGAATTTTACAAACTAGTTTGAAATATTTGTCAAGAGATAGTTGATTACTAGTCTCTTTTACTTGACAAAGTGGTATGTAGCAAATATATAAATAGTTCTACGTATCTTTTGACTTCTATTTTAATTTATACTCTTCCAAAATGTTTAAGAGCAGTTTAAGTTGGTTAAGGACTTCATTAATTTTATTCAATTTGTAATATTACCATGTCTTACTATCCGTTCTGGTTGTACGCATAATTACTGTTGAAGTGCAATGGATTGAAACCATCTTTATTCGATAAATCGTAATGCCTGTACGTAAAATTATGTAAGAAAGATCAAATACGGTGCACGTAGGTCAGTTTAGAGGTATAAATTTTTAATATAGGAAAGGTAGGGTTGTAAGAAATTAGAACTTGACGAATATCTAGGACTGTCTGTTTGAAATAGAACATGAGATAATTCAATTTGAGACTTTGCATATTTTCTAGTTACATTTTCAAAAATTATTTTTTATGATTTTTAAATACATTATCATAAATTAAAACTTTGATTTAAATACGTCAAGGTAGACTCAACATTAGAAACTTTATTTTAATTAAAAGTTTGTGTACTACTATTTAATTATATTATATTAGAATATAAAATATTCACAATATTCCCTTAGATCATTCATGTTTTAGCTAAACACCTTATATCAAAATTCATCGGACAGAGAGAATTGGCACATGCACAAGGAAAACGTGTATTAGAAGTCTTTTTCTTATGCGAAATTATATATTTCATGAAATTATACCAAAATAAATAAACGAGGATATATATTTTGAAATAACACTACACGTGCTGTAATAAAAAGAATATTTGTATGAAAATAGAGTAATAACTAATAACCAACGAAAAATAAATCGATATATCATCTAAAAAGTTTAGTAATTGAATATGGATATTAAAATCTGTGAGCACAATTTACCAGTGATAATAAACAAACTAAAACAAAATAGTTTAATAGAGTGGTGTCAGATTAAGCAAGTAAAGTTTCACTCAAAGTTATGCTTTATGTTTCCTCTTAGTCAATTAAGACCCAGACCCAAAACGTTTATCTATGTCCTCATTTCCTAATGTATATCCTTTGCTAAAATCATCTTATCCTTCCTTAAAAGTCACTTGTTAATTTAATTGCGTTTAGATTGAAACTTTGATTCGAAGAAGAGATTTTCTTCTCTTTGAACACAAACATGATCTCAGAGGACTCTTAAAATAAAACACTTTAATTTTATAGGAACTACTTGATAAAAATAAGGTCAAGGTGAGCTTATTTAAAATTATTTTAAACTTTAAATAACATTCTTGCACTACATATGGCAGGTAATCTCAATAATAATATTAGTGCCTTAATATACTCTTAAATTTACATTATGACTGATGAATATAATCCAGATTTATTGTGAAACGTGTTTATTCTTAAAATGATGCATCTAACATGCACTCGCTGAATTTAGTAGTAACAAAAATATCACTAAAAATAATGAAACACTGAAAGATTAGGGCGATGTTCAACAAATAAAAGAATGGCAAGAGACCTGTGAAATAATTATAATCATTCCGCTCAGTTTTAGTCTACATAGTTTATATTTCAGTTTTATTTAACCAGTATGAGAGGGTGTTCGTCACATGTAGCATAAATTCGAGTATGCTGCGGGGTCTATGCAGTGTTGATTCGGTGTGCTTCGGGGGTGGAGTCTATTGTACCAGGGATTGGTTAAAATCTGTGGTGGGGGCTAAGAAATAACTATACGGCGAACGGCGTATGCGTCGCGAGGTCTATGGACAATTGTCAAGTGCATAAAGTCAAAACTAGCTATTGTTTAAAAATATTGTTTTGATCGAGCACTAATGAAATCACTGTAGTAAGCCGTACCAATGTGTTTATGCGATCCATTTATCAAATTCGTGCCTATACATCTCGTTTTGTCTTTGATTTGTTCTTTACATAATATCTGAGACTATTATTAATTGCTCAATTATAATGTAATTTTAACTTATTTCATATATACGCTGAAGATTTAAAAATGACACCTAGACATTGGAGTAGATTCCTGTGTCCAGGTGTCATTTTCAATTTAAAGAATATGATATCTAGATGCGGCTAAATCCATACCAAAACATATATTATATATTTGGCTGTTTGATCCTTATATCATATATGGTTTATTTGATGAATTAATCATTCTACAATATCTATATTTTTAGCACTGTTTTTTACTACCGGTTCGGGTGATATGCCTATGTACTATTCACGTTAGTGGGTTAAGTATTAGTAAGGTTGAATCTAGAGGAAGTAAAGGAGAATGGGCAACCATTTAGGAAAAACCACCCTCATTACACCTGACCGGATTTAAGCCATGATCTTCCAGTCATCGGCAGTCTAGTCTATTGCGATCGCCTTAGACCATATGGCTACCGAAGTGATAAATATCTAAATAAAATTCACTCTTCATTAGTGTTAGAACTTCACCTACTTCATCGTTACAATACATGTAAAACTGTGCAGTGAAGTTAACTGGCCAGAACATCTGTTTGTTTATTTAAAGTTAACTTTACTTTTACTAACAGGATAAAAAAACTTACTAGTTAAAGTTTAAAAGGATTGTTCTCACCGAAATAAACAAAATATTACCGTCTTTTTTGATTTTGGATCATGCTTAGATAATGTTGTTGTAAGTTGTATTAGAATAGTAACTTTTGTAACTCATTATTAATTTAATTGCTTACGTGGTATTATAAATATTAGCTTAAGTATGTTAGAGTTAGTTTTTCTTTATTGTTAATCTCTATAAAATAGTCTACTGTACAGTGAAATAATATTGGTAAGAGTAGAGTAAACGTAGTATAAAACTGGGGGCAGGGTTCTTGTAGTTAAGAAAACGTCACTGAAATATCATGTGGATTGACAGCTTAACAATTTGAGACTAAAACAAAGGGACGTCTTTCACGACGGTGAAGTTTTATTCCAGCTAAGATCCTAAAAAGCAGTCTTTAGAGACTTACAAACCAAACCAAACAATTAAACTGGAACATATTTTTGAACACATTCATGCAGTTGTGGTTTTAAGTGAAAAAAAAAGGAGGCGGTTGGGTGATCACAATTTCCTGAACGTACCAGTAATTAATTAAAATGTTTGTGTATAAATACAAAATACACATCCTAGACATCAAATACATAGAAATGCATATATACTTTAATATCAATCTATCAATACTATACATTCTTGATAGTTCCTGCATTCATGATATGATCACATACACTTAAAGCATTTGAAATGTAATCTTGTTACGTGCGTCACTAAAGGAAGATAAATAGAAGTCAAATTGAAATGAAAGAAGAAGTCATGATAGGGATATGATTGGAAAAACTTCACGGAATGACTACTTGATAATTATATTCTGCTAAAATACGGCAAAAGCTAGTTTTCTGAATATCATTTAATAAGTGGTTTATTTAAAACTTGATTCTATGATTTCCAAAATCAGAACATTTTCGTAAAACTTTCATTGGATCCTTTGACCAATCGTTCATTTAATCCCCTTTCTATTGACAGTAAGCTATATCAAGGCTACATAGACTTTTACTCGTCATTGTCGATTTCACGTAAGTTTGAACCCTTTTAGGGCCGATCTAATGACTCCTCGATAAATATTAATCTGGCAGATAAATATATCTATAAGTTAAAAGTGCGTCTTATTACTGACAGATAGCATTTATCTAACAGATATAATGTATTTATCCATCACATTTTTATCGGGAGTTTGTTATCTAGGGTTTTCATGGGGTTGCCACGAGCGGATTTTGGAATTGGATATCCAACCCTAACCTTGGGGGTAGTTTCTTAAAGGGCATAAAGAGAAAAAATCGATTTTATCGAAATCAGCTTTAACAATTTTGAATAAATTTCATTTCTAAGCTTTGATCAATATTACAAACCAAATGGCTACTCTCAATTTCTCGTCAAAATAACTTTAAGGGTGCCGGTCTGAGGCGTAAATTCTAATTTTTCATTATATCTCCCTAAATCTTTGAGATATGAAACTACTTATCATTGCATACATGTAGATCAGATTATAATACAAATCTTTTACTTGAAATATATATTTTATAAAACAGTTTTTAAACTATACGCAAATATATATATTTATTAACTTTTCGAACACAAAGTAAAGTAGTGCAACCGCCAAAAAAATCTAACCCGAGATGTTGATGAATGTCGACGTTTCATGACCCCCCAAACCCTACAAAGTGGTTTTTACTATAGCGTCTGTCTGTTTGTCTGTTTAACCCTAAAATTAAGAGCAGTTTTATAAATAGTGATAAGAGAAAAATTAAGTTTTTTCAAAATTGGCTATAACGGTTTGGATTAAAATTCTTATCTAGGCGTTGATCAAGATTATAAGCAAAATGGCTATTTTCATTTTTCCATGGATAATACTATCAGTGTACTTAACAGAAGCGAAAATTTAAATAGCTCCTTAACTATTTGATATATTAAATAACTTATCGTTTAAAAATCTTCATACTATTAAAAATAAAAAACTTTTATTTGAAATATAATCTATAAAACCAATATTTTCTGAGATATTAGCAAATTGGTATATTAATACATTTTTGTGAGCGTTAGTTGTGAAGAAATACTAATTAAGTTTAAACGCAATAATTCTATAATGCCATAGAGTAAGCGAATAAGTAAGTCTTTCAAGAAGCTGATGTTGTTTTTCCTTAAATTTTTTAGGGGAAATATTTGTACAGCACAGGGTTGGATCCAGGATTTATTGGGGGTAGGGGCGCGACGGCTTCTATTGGTATCAGGTTTGGGGNGGGGGGGGGGGGGGGGAGGGCGAGGGAGAGGATGCTCAAGAAATGTTGACATAAAACACTTCAAAATTTGAGATTAGATCCTTAAGTAATTTTTCAGTGTAACACTAAACTTGAGAATAATCCTCAAATGAAGGTTACAGCTTGAAATTTGCGATTAGTATTGAAATTTATTAAAATCAAATAATAATAACATCAACAAATGGTGATTATTAAGAGGGAAATAAATTTAAACACTATAACAATTATTATATAAATAGCTTTTAGATGGTCAGTTAATTAGAGAAATTAGATGGAATCATTCATATTTCGAACAATCGAACTTTAACTCCACTCTATAGTATAGCTAGTTATTTCTCATTTTAACTCGAACTTTTACCACTAAGCCATACTAACACGTTTTGTATCTGGTACTATTAAAAGATTTTGTTTAAAGAACGTTATTTAATTATAAATTATTTGAAAGATCTCTATTTGTGATTAATTATTGAAATATTAATAACAAGGATTGTGTGACAAGATGAGAGGCACACAACTTAAATTTGGATAATTTAATTAATGCCTATTTTCACCATTTTAATATTTATTTGGATTGTCTTAAGTATTTATAATAATTACCGTTTATTAATCATCCAACAATATTACTAATAACAATTAAAAAATGAAATCTGGTTAGTGAGATAGTATTACATGACAATAAAAACTAGTAGTGACTTTAAAATTGATTTAATTGGTTTAATTTTTTGAAGGGGGTACGCGCCCCCCATACCCTCTTCCAGATTACTTCCCTGCTACAGGTATGATATATCTCTCTTATTTTAGACTCAAATAGTTAATATTTACCTATTTTATTGGTCAAAATTCATAAAAGAGTAATTTAATAACAATGTGATAGTCATAAGATGTCCATACCCTAATAAAATGTTGAAAATTTTAACCGAAAGTAAACATTTTAATATGAAGTGTTGTCCCTTGGGAACCCAATATCGATATTTTATATAGGTACAAATATACAAATGAAGACGTTAATTATTTAAAAATAAAATTATAAAGTTTAAAACCGTGAGTCAAATAAATGTTTTACGTGTGTATAGCGCAATTTGTACTCGGGTTTGATAGTGTATATTACGAATTTTGAGTAAATATCCCAATTTTTAAACAATAGAGTGAAAAAGTTCGTGCGGAGTTACGTACCATTTATTTATTTATCCAATTATAATGTTTGAACTTTCTAAAATAAAATGGTAGCTATGCTATAACCGGCTACAAGATCATGGAGGATGGGAGCAGACACACACACACACACATTTAAATAATACGAGATAATATGTTTTCTAATCTATAACTAACTAATTTAATAACATGAAATATAAAATATAAATTACTTATAAAAGGCGATACTTGATACATGGTATTTGTCCCTGGTTAAACTAGCTTATCTCTACTATAATCTTGGACCATGCAGCGGTCTTAAGTTTGGCAACATCCTATGATGAAGTACCGGACCCAACTGTCCTGCTAGTCAGTCAGTTTTCCCTGCATAAACTACGGGTCATGAACCGGCCGTTCATCCCTAACTGGAATTTACGTGGTCAGTACAAAATACATTGTCTCAAGACTAGGAATATAATCGTAAGCTAGGTGGCCGTCCTAGATTGCAACTATTCCTAGGTTCAATCTAGCACTTCTATAGCTGCACAATCTTAATTTTGAGTGTACACTCTGTTACACATACTGTTAGCTTCCAACAGTTAGAAATTGATAATAAGTACATAGTTATAGTAATACAACGTAAGTTTAATATTTTTTAATATTTAATAAAAGTGTATTTAAAAAAATGTGGCCAGTATTAAAAAGAATGTCTAACTCTATTGCCAATATAACCATTAAAATTTCTTAATAAACAATTTTCAAGGGCACCATTTTAGTTTTGGACCTGGACGTCATCAACTCTTGTTTGTTACGCCTATGTTTCTCTACGTTTCCGCTATACACTTGATTAAAATACTCCCTCCATCGTTCTTTTTACTTTCTCGCTATCTTACAGGTAGTAGATAAAGTATGGTGACCGTAAAAAAAAAGAACTCGAGTATTTGATGAATTTCAACATTTCATAACCCCCCGAATCCTAAAAAGTGGTTCTTTGAATTTCCGTCTGTCTGTCCGTCTGTCTATCTGTACCTCCAACTAGAGCCTAAACTATTTTACCAATCTGGCTAAAACTTGGTATTTAGGGTTTTAATAGGGTAGCCCCGAGGAGATTTTAGAATTGGATATCCAACTCTAAAATTAAGTGTAGTTTTAATGAAAGGCAAAAAGAGAAAAAGTTGATTTTCTCAAAATCGGCTCTAACGATTTTGATTATATTTCATTTCTAAACATTTAAAAATACATCAAACAAAATGGCTTTTCTCAATATTTCTACAAAATGACTTTAAGGGCTCCGGTCTGAAACGTAAATTAATATTTTTTTAATCATATTTCCGAAACTAATTAAGATATAAAATTACTTATCATTAAAAATATGTATATATATTTATAACACAAATATTTTATTCTGAGTATATTTTTATAAAACCAATAACTTTCAATATATATATAAAACCTTTCGAATACAAACGGTAGAGTATTGCGACCGTAAAAAAAATCTAGCCTTAAATGTTGATGGACGTTGACGTTTAATGACCCCCCAAACCCTAAAAAGTAGTCTTTGCAATGGCGTCTGTCTGTGTGTCTGTTTAAATTTATAATTAAGAGTAGTTTAAGGGCAAAAAGAGAAAAAATCGATTTTCTCAAATTCGGCTTTAACCATTTTGATTAAAACTCGTATTTAGGCGTTGATTAAGATTATAAATATACCGGCTATTTTATTTCCCATGAAATTAACCTTTAGGGTACTTTACAAAAGCGGAAATTTCCATATCTCTGCAACAATTTAGATACTGAATAACTTATCATTGAGAAATTGTAGTACAATTAAAAATTAAAGACCTTTATGTGAAAAATATTTTTATAAAACCAACAGTTTCTGAGATATTTGCAAATATATTAATACAATTTTGTGAGCTTTAGTTGTAAAGAGATACTATTTACGTTTAAACTTAATAATTACTCAATCCCATTGAGTAATTAAATATAAGTAAGTCTCTCAAACAGTTTTTTATTTTTCCATAAGCCTCTTAGGAGAAATGTATGTACAACAATGATCTATCTCCATTTTATACTCAATAGTAGATATTTACAATTTTCATTTGTCAAAATTAATAAATGAGGAATTTAATAGCAATGCGATGGCATGAAGATTTGCAAAACTTATTAAAATGTCGAAAATGTTAATAGGAAGTCGAAATTTTAATACTATATATTGACCCTTGTGGACCCAATATTGATCTATTTTATTAGACCAAACATACAAATGAGGACATTAAGTCTTTAAAAATAAAATTATAAAATTTTAAACTGGGACTCAAAAAATATTTTACTTAAGTATAGTGCAATTTATGCTTGGGTTGTCTAGTGTATATTATTTCGTTTCACATATATTATGAGTTTGGAGTAAATATCTCCATTTTTAAACAATAGAGCGAGTAAGTCGGTGTGGATTTCCGTACCATTTATTTTCAGAGTTATTATATTTAACAAGATCATTTTATATTGTACTTTATTTTGTAAAAATATGTCTAAATATATAGCTTTCTCCATTCACTTAAACTCAATTTATTGTAACTTTTAGTTGAATTTTGAAAGATTCAACTAACCCCATAAAAAATCCCTGGGTATACTTGTTAATAAGAAAATATTTCAAACTTCAACAAGATTAAATTGTATCCAACCGAGAACATACTGATAAAACAACAATCATAATATTTAAGAAAATTTAATGGAATAAATATATTGAAAGACACGAACAAAATTAATACATAAAATGTCATTAATAAAATTGTAAATTTTAGCTTGTATTTTCCCTTTAAATTCTATGTTCTGAGTACACTATAGTGATAGCTTAGTTTTCAGACAACACAGCCCTTTTTTTATTTCACTCACGCGAGGCAACTATACAGATACTCCGGACAAGTAGTAAGTAACATTTACGCAGATACAAATAAATTGTGAGGAATTAAATAGTCTAGAATTCTTGAGCTCTATGCACAGTTTATTGCCTGCCCCGTAAGAGAACAATGAGCTTAGGTATGCATATGTGTAATAAAATAAAAAATAAAATTGACTTTAAAAAACTTGGTCTATAGTTTTGTTATTTTTGCCATAATAAATCCTTTAGCAGAAGAGCGATTGATAAACAAGATTATAATCTAGAGCCATAATCCAGCTACTCGATAAGCTATAGTCAGGATTGTATAATTATGAATGACTATTAATATCTGTATTACAAAAATTTAAGATTCTCTTGAGTAATAAAATAAAATATTTTATTCTTAATAACATAGAAAAATTTACAATAGGACTATTTAAAGCACATACACAATTTACAAAGAAGGGTGACTTAAATATTTCAGCGGGTTGTCGTCAGAGTTCTTAATAAACTTCAAGAGTTTAAAAAAAAAAGTAATCTTAAAAAAAAAAGGTATTGAAAAGGTTTTTTTTTCTTTCAGGCTGCTCGCTACCATAACAACGATCACTGAAATAACTTTATACTATTACATTTTATCATGAATATTTTCTTTATTACTTTCTTCAGAATATATAGCCAAATACTTTTTGGTTAGTTGGTTTTTACCCAGTCATAAATTAATTTAAGATTAAATGTAAAATAATTCAAATAATTTTACCATTTTCTAGAAGAGGAAATTCTCTTTTTTCTCATCTCTGTTTTAAAGACGACGTACTACACGAAGGTTATATCAAAGTGAATTCTTCAGGATAAATGTAAAAACTTCAATATTAGTTTCTAATGAATAAGTGTTGTGCAGTATATTTTAGAATTAATTTACTTTCATAAATTATTCAAGATAATTATTCTTTGGCAATTTAAAAATTGACTTGTTTTACTGATGTGGATTATATTTTATAAATTTTAGGATTTCCTTAAACCAATTCAAGGTGTGCCAAAATTTTGAAAAATATTTTTATTTCAACTTGTTTGAAAAATTATGCAACATAATTTTAATAACATTAAACAGGTGTGATTGAAACGTCAATTGCTGTATTGTGAATAACTTTGTTGATTATATTGTGATTAAGTAGAGAAAGATTGTTTATATCAAAGCAATAAATGTAAAGGAACAACATTCTTAGATTAAAGAATT
The DNA here is from genome assembly GCA_901482245.1 of Timema douglasi. Classification (NCBI taxonomy): domain Eukaryota; kingdom Metazoa; phylum Arthropoda; class Insecta; order Phasmatodea; family Timematidae; genus Timema; species Timema douglasi. Next base: position 182,821 of record CABEEJ010000709.1, on the reverse strand, counting down.
GAGAAGTATATTCAGCTCGATATTCTCAACCGGATGGTTGAAATACCTTTTACTGTTTAAATTACCGAGCATTTGAATGAACTCTCTCTGAAACTGCAAATAAAGAATACATAATGTGCTACGTTAGATTTGTCCAACATTAAATTGAAAATTCTATATTCTCAGTTGAAGGATAGAAATTAAGGAATTTTACAATTTTTTTATGACTAATTAGTAAATGAAAATTATGTATTTTACAAATAAAAATAATAATTTATGATAAATAATATCTATATTCCGAATCTATAAACTGCTGGTAGCATGACGTTCATATTGTAGTTCCCTTATACTGCCCATTCATGAAAAAAATATTCACTTTTAAGAAATGTAATTTCGTATTTAACATCGTTTACCTTCGACCATTTACCTTAAATTGGAAAGTCTTTTCAAAGTTTTTTTATCATCATCTCGTAATACCTGTTCAGGCTATATGCATTCTCAAAGTCGAATATATTATATTTATGTATATATTTATACATATATACATATATGTGTATATCCAATAATATTTCTAGCAGCACGTTTCACGTTGCTTGTGTTAGGGATGATAAAAGTATTTTTAACACTACGTATTACTACCCGTTAGATTTATACGCCTAGGTAATTATTACACTAATGTGTTGCGGATTATAAAGGTTGGCCTCATAAGAAGTGTACCCACATTTTAATTGAGAGAAAGGGGGAAACCATTAGAGACACCAGACTGGAATCGAACCCCAATCTTCCCATTTTAAGCAGTTTAATCTATTGTAAGAATAATGCATTAGATCATGTGGCTACCGAAACTGTTAATGAATAATACCTAGTAAAAATATCACTCGTAATTTACATAATACAAGTTCGATTTTTGTTTAAGAGACAAGTAGTGAACACAACAAAATGTACTTACTTTAGTGGACCTTATAAGGAAAGTCAACATAGGTATAATATAATTTATTCAGCTTAAAAACTAATTTTGAACAGATTTTACTGTTTAATAAGACTATTTACAACTCTGTGTTCATAAGACATAACACATTAATATAATCATGGAGTTGAGAAGGGATTACAAATAGTTAATACCACAAGGTCTGGGCTAGCCTTTTTTTAAGACACAATCACTCAGTTTCCATTTTATACGTCTTACTACCCTTCCGGGACATCAATATTCGGAATTATAAAGATTGTGCCTAAATGTGTGAGGGTGTTTCTAAATAAAAACAATTTAAGAAAACAAAACTCGTATACACAGACTTGGATTAGTAACCCAACCTCTCATCATCAGCACATCAAACACAGAGAGAATGACGGCTTTCGTTTTTGATTTGTTTCCTAACGTCCTTATACCCTTAAAACATTTATACATTAATTTTAATAATACAGAACAAAGGTTTTAGTGTATATATAGTGCTGTACATATACATATATATATATAAACTTATCCATGCAAATATATATATTACTTGTATATATACATGTATATATATTTCTTGTATGTATAAATGTATATATATTTATATATCTGTATGTATACATATTTATTTATGTTAAAATCTCTCTCTCTGTATATAGCTATATATATATATAAAGAGGTTGGGACTACTAATAATTGTGGTCAAACAAAATATGAGATAGAAAGAACCTTCCGTATATTTGTAAAACTTGTTCATATAATTAACTATGTTTGAAATTCATACCAATATTTGTCTACAAGTATTAATTGTGGTGTTTTGAAAAATACCTATTTTAACGTATGTTCTCCAAACTAATATTACAGCCTTGAGTCCAACCAACCCCTTCTTCTAAATACCATCAAGCAAATATACAACTAGCTTCCGGAGGCATCTGCCTTCCAGTAACCACATTCCTCTTCAAACAACTTCTCTAAGCCACAGCGCATTAATTATTGCACCACCACAACTCCTCTCCCCCTCCCCCACTGCCCCTCCTCGTGCCCACTCCACTACCCACATGATTTCATATTTCCTCATAAGCCCACCTACACCTCGGACAGCCACATGAAAATATGTATCTATGATTATAAGCTGTTTTGTTTTTTTCCAAAATCTCTAAAATATATTTCCAAAACAAAAATTTCTGATTTTGTAATAGGCCTTCTTTTTTATTGCACTTCAAGGGAGGAATAAAAATCAATACTGTAGACCATGCAGACAAAGTTGCAGGTCTTTGGTATGTTTTTAAAAATAAATAATTCGTTAAAAATGTCTTCTCTACAATATAAAGAAAAATCGCTCAATGTTTTTAATAGTATATTATATGTTCATTCTGTTATATTTTCCTCATCCGTAATCTGCCTCGCGCATGGTCCATATCCTCCTTGCAATGGTTTCCAAACTTGGGACTAATGTTTTATATTTTGCTGCTTATCCGTGGGCAGTCACCCACTTCCATTCTATGACACGACCACAAGAGACACGATTTACTTATTACATTTTTTTCCGTTAGTAAGCGAACTCTCACAATCCTAGTTCACGCTCTATTGTAAAGGTTTTTGTCATCACTGAGGTTATCGTGTCAGCGACAAAATAATTTATACCCCCATATTTTATTTACTTTTAGGATATGTGGAGTATGAATATTGGAACTAAGCGTCGGTGAATTATTTGATGGAACTGTGTTTAAGATAAATAAATTGTTTAGACAAAAATTGAGCCAATTTAATACTAAAATGATACATTGTTTGAAACCTAACTACTTTCTAAAATATTTTGTTTTAGCTTAGTGGCTCTTAGTTTTTGTTATTTATGGCTATGCAATGTAGTTAATTCATATATTGCTATATCAAACTACATTATTTATTTAATTATTTTATTCCATCGTAATTTCCTTGGTTGTGATCTTATAAGTCTACGTTCAATTCTTAGCCAAGTTTAACAATAACAATTTTATATACTGTGATTTTTCATTTTTTCTCTAGCTATATATAAAAGTGCAAGTATAGCTCTGTATATAGATGGCTATGAATGTAAATTTAATTTGAACATCATTGTGAGGGAGGCTTGAAGCTTATCACACTTCTGTGGCAGTAAATTGAATGCAAATTTATAACTTATTTCATTATTATCACCTCGTTACTAATGGGCTATTATTGTTTCTCATGCGCAAGAGAACAAATTATAGCGTCTTGGAGCATATAAATTTCCCACGAAAATGTTGATATGCGTTACGGACTTTCAGATATCTTGTATTATTTAAGAAGAGGTTTGGTATTTAAAAATATGGTTAATGAAAAAATGGAGGGGAAATGCATCAATATTTGTATCTATGGGATTAAAACCTTTACATTTTGAGTTTTATGTTTATAATAATTCCTTTTCCTTTGTTATAGTGCTAGCTAACAGTTGTGTGATCTATGACAGGCCAGCACAAAAAAGTACCCAAGTACCATTTAAGCACAAATAATAATAATAATATTAATAAAATAAAATAAATAATAATAGTGTTTAAAGAAAATGGTTAGAAACATTTGGTGAGTCTTCTTAAATTTAGTAAAGTAATAAGAAAATAGATTAGCAAAATATATTTTCCCGTTAATTGAGGATTGTTTTAGTTGATTTGATGTTTCAAAACTAACGTTTCTATAAGATATGAGTGCAGTGTGAGAATTTTCCAGTTAAGTAGACGGTGAAAGTAGATAATACTAATAAAATTGCAAAAAAAAAAAAAAAATACAATACACTAAAACAATAGGGGCTCATGAAAGTGCAAACTAGAAAAAAATAAAGCTTAAACTATTTATTATTACCTTATGGGCACTTTAAAACGAGACAACTCACAATATCAATAAGCCACACCCATAGTAAACTCCTAGTCTCTCAAACCAAATCCGATTTCTCCTAATGTTAATACTAAATTTGTCACTCCCTCCTTATAGAAACTTGCGTCAAATAATGATTCAGAGATATTTCGACACCACCCATTAATGATGGAGGATTAACTCAAATATAGAAAAGCTTTACTTAGCTAAACTTAGGCACTGTAGAAATCCATAATTTTTATGTCCACACGCTTGTTTTATTGCCAAAATTACTTTCTCTTGAGTGGGCCCTTTAAACTAAGCGGTTTTTATACTATTAAAGTTAGAATTTATGTGTGATCTTGTTTTCAGAATTATTGCATTATTTTATTATTACATTCAAATTAAAATAATCAAAACCAATCTAATTTCATCGATCCGTTCAACCTAAGCTCCCAAATGAAAACCGCCGTGAACGACCGCGTCTAGACGTTAATTATCGCACAAAAGACCAACTCACCTCGATTGGAATGTAATTAATAAGTGGTTAATGGTTAGTCAACATTATTTAGCTAATTGTCTGGTTTTCCCCCTGTTATCCAAGTGCCAGCAATACATTTTTACTAATAAGTGAGGTTATGCATTTCAATTAACGGTTGATCAATATAATTATATGAAAACAACTCTTCTGTAGCTAGGTACAAATTATCGTCAAAACACCATAACAATAACCCTAGTTAATATATCTTTAAACTAATATATCTACTATAATATATGAATATACCCAGTGATGTGCACCATAGTTTTGGCTAAAATTAAAGGCTGTCAATTTTTAGATTTATGAGATAATTTTAAGGAGCACTAATTATTCATATTGGCTAAAAGGATATTTTTATGCTAGTTTGACTGTGAGTGTAATATCTCATTTAACATTATATGTATTTTCCACAGAATTTTTTTTTAGCAATATATTTAACTCAAAATTCCAAATTATAATCAAATATTGTTATTATTCAAGCCACCTTAGAATTTTTCTTCAGAAAATATAACAATTAAAAAAAATCTGCTCTTTATTTTTGAGCATTAAAATTCTGATGCTGTAATTGAGATAAAATCATTTTTAGGATGGAATTGTGAAGATGAGATGTGTAAATGTTGATGGTGCAACACTTATTTTGTATAAATGGAAAATTATATATTTTTTAAACAAATTAAAGAACAATTATAGCCGTAAATCGTCACACAAACGAAATTTTCTGTTTTCAAACACGTGACAATTATTTTTTTCACTACCAGTATAGTTTATCTTCATTTTACAATTTTTAAAAAAACTTATTTTATTTCTAGTACGTTTCACTATATACGTCAATAACACGTAAAAGTTATGAAATCTAATTGTTACGCGATTTCTCATTGGTGTTATTGTTCAACTTTAATATTATAGCGAAAATATTAAATTATAATTTGTATAAGAGCACAGAATAAAGTTTGAAGGGATTTGAAAGGAAAGCTGCTGTTACCCATGTGGTCTGTGCCTCTTGAATGTTAAATCCTCTCCCGTAATCTCAACTTATTAATCGTAGCCGAAAAACAGCTCAGTAAAACTAACCATGCTACCTCCTAGAATAAGTGCAGCCATGGAACACACAAAGAAAATGTACTTTCAGGTCCAGGTCTAGATGGGCAAGAATTTGACATAGGATGAGTTGGATTGGAATGGTCAAGATTACTTAAGACTTAACCAGCCACCAGATCCCAAACTTTTATTAATAATGTTTTATTGCAGATGCAAAAATGTTGCGGAACTGCTTACGGATGTATAAAAGCTAGCTTGTACTGTTCATTATCTTGTACAAATTATTGGGAAGATAGATGGATATATATCATAATTTCCCCTATTCAACAAGTTGTTTAGGATTAAAATATTGAAGATGAAGAAAATTACGATTTAATAACAACCCTTTAATAAACAATTATATATGATATGACACTATTCTTTCTTTTCTATTAACACCAACAGGCAAGAGCTCAACGTATTGTTTACATATAAGTTATAACTTTATCATCAAACGAAATGCCATCTTTTAAAACGTGTTCAGATTATATCTCTATTTTACATGCGTATTATTCAGCCAACTTTCGCGTTTTGGATCATATTTTAAAACAATAATGTATTCATGTTTAAACTTAATTTAAGATTTCGTTACTTTTCCCTGTGGTTCATTTAATTTAAAAAATAAACTACTTTACATATTTTACCCGTGCGAAGAACGGATTTACCAGCCAGTATTTATTATTATCATATTATACACTTATATAAATACAATATAGAGAAAGTTATTAAATCATGTAGCTGAACTCGTTTTGGAAGACCAACCACTTGTGTCTATTATATCTTAGATTAAATGAAGACCAAATCAAGTCCCAAATGGGAGCCAGATTTTCCAACGTGTGGTCAATCAGCGATTCTAATTATTTATGTCCAAATAGCCGGCCTCGTGGTGTAGTGGTCAAAGCTCCAGGTTGTTTACTTAGAGGTCTTGGGTTCAACTCCCAGCTAGCACTGGGGGATTTTTCTCGAAAGAAGAATAATTCCCACGCTCACCGTGGTTTGGTTGATTAGGCCTAAGTGAGATTAAGATAGTAATTGGCCCTACTCCATCATATTCACAACCATCATCCTCTCGCCTCGTTTGGACATGGAAATAACCTTTTCGAAAAGTATGTACGTTTAGTAGGCTACATTCGGGCGTCCCCTGGGTAAGGGTTAGTTAGTACTGGTTAATCTCCACGCAAGCTGAGTGACACATTGATGTAGTTCAGACAAATCATTATTATAACTATGTCCCAGTTCTCTGTAGCATGGTTGAGGCCTATGTGAACTCCCTCTGGTGACATTGTTTGAATTTTGGTGGCCTGTCTTGTCTATTACAATTCGTTCTGTCATTAAAATTAGAAAGAGGAGATACTATTATGAGCGCAGAATACATTCATGGAACTTTATTCGAAAGAAGGATGAGTTTGTAAAGGGTAAAAAGGTGGGAGGGATATAAAGTAGTTAAGAGGAACTTACATGCTTTTAATTTGCTTTCGGAACAAATGAGATATAATTAATTATTCATAATGTAAAAACTTCACAAATTCCCCATTTTTTTAACCAAATTGTTAGAGTTATTTTTTTTAAATATTCAAATTATATAAAAAAAATCCCTCTTTGGTAGACTACCCTTAAGCGAGATTCCCCCCCTTACCCCCAAAATTATAAAGCTTAATTATACTAATTTCGGCTAAATACAGAAACTATGAATTTGTCATTTCATAAATCAGCATCAATAGTACACCGAGAGTAGAGGGTGGTATATAGAGCAATTATTTATACAGCCCTTACTAAGAAATCAGTGACAGATCACAAATGTATAGAGGGTGGCAAAGCTCAATAATTATAGGTTTCTCATTCACCAAATAAGCAGCAACAGAACACAAGTGTGTAGAGGGTGGTGAATACAGAAATTATGAGTTTCTCATTCACAAAATAAGCAGCAACAAAACACGATTGTAAATGGGAGGGTAGAGGCAAAAAAAAAGGGGGGGGGTTAACTCACTAAAGAAGCAGTAAATATAAGAAAATCATTGTGTGTAGAGTGGTGAAGAAAAAAAAAGTGTGTTTGTCACTCACCAAAGAAGCAGCAACAGAACACAAGTGTGTAGAGAGTAATGAAGATGGCCCGGACATCTGTCCTGTCAAAAATATAGTAGTCTTCTTCTTCCGAACTGTTGTCACCATAATTTGAGAAATTATTGAAGTAATACAGCGTGCATTCAGACTCTTGAGCAGTCTTATTTTCTGCAGTACCAAGGTCAGAACAGGAGCCATTTGGTCCGTACATTTTGGGCAGTTTGATAAAACACGAGACTTTACTTATCTTAAGTTAGCTTGATATCACTTTATTTATTTTATAATCGGTTTTTAATATTATTGAGATTCATTCTACATGCTCAAGCTACTGTAACTTTTTACAACGTATAGTCAATATTTAAAAATTTAATATAGTTTTATTACATTTCATCACTTTGCGTCTTCTATTTGGAGGAGAGCAGCGGAATTTGAGAGTGGTAAAGATCTGGAAAAAACAAAAACACATCAATGTATTAATTCACTTTGTTGCTCAATTTTCTTTTAACTTATGAAATTTTCACTCATTGAATAATGTAGATATGTTATCATTTTTCTATGTACTGCATTTTACTACCCATCTAGACTAGTAATATCTTATCTGAAGTAAGATGTATAAGGATGGTAATAGTCAGAGAAAATATATATCAGTATTTGTGCGAAGGGGAAGTAAGAAACCTTTTGAAGGGAAAGACCCAGTAAACCTGCCGGGTTGAAAACCCCAACCCCTCCATAGCTATAAACTTAGTCTAGACGAGACTGACGCCTTTAATTACGTGCTAATCAGTGCATTTTAAGTAAACTAACAACATTTCATCGTAATAAATATTAAACATTTTCGAAGGCCCACAATGTTCACAAATTCTAAATAAATAATAATTAAGCATCGCGCAATGCAGTTTGGTAGATAGTACTACTTAATTCTCTTCTCCTGGTTTTTATCGCTTTTTGTTGGTCATTTCTCTGCCCTAATGTTCCCAATTATGACTGAAATCCAATTACAAAATGCACAAATTAGTTGTTAATAGCCTGTTTCGGTGGCCGCATGGTATAAGAAGTCACTCTCATGTTAGACTAGACTGGCAATGACAGGGAGATTGGGGTTTGAATCCAGGTCGGGTGTACTGAGGGTGGTTTTCCCCAAACGACTTTTCCCTCTCCCTCCACGCAAATGCGGGTACACTTAATCTAAATTCAACTTCTCTCCTCCCTAACTCATTAAAGTAATTAGTGCATATGGGTATGCCCTGAACAGGTTCTAGGCCGTGGTGCTAAAATACAAATGATTAATTCTCTAGCTAACGTTCATCCAAATAAATTAATGGCACAGAGACATGGGTAAATTTTCCATATCTGCTGATTACGACTGTACACGCACTATATCAGATAATATTCTAGATAATAATGTTACAAAACTACTTTTAAAAAGAAACTATACGTGTCTTACTGAGGGTTACAGCTAAGCAAAACTTCCAAAGATTCCAGGACACGCAATGTTCAAGGTAAATTTTAAAAAATACAGCAAGATTTTTGTTCTTTTATATAAATCGAAAATCATAAGAGAGAATTACAACTAGGCCTAGTTGGAGCATATATCCTAATGTTCCCATCTTTGATTCATACCCTGTCTAGGCATCCCCGGTCATAATGTTTTTTTTAAATTTTTCACCGCGTCTTAATACCCCGTTCGAGCTATGAGCTCTCATCATATTTGAACTCTTCATTTGAGTAAGATGAATGTTCAAATAGCTTTAATTGTTTCCAAGCAAACCATTTTGGTAGCTTTATTTAGACATATTACTTTATAAATTAATAATTTGTTAACCCACGTCGATGGGCTAGTGGGATAGGGAGTCAACATAGTATAATCTAGTTTGCCTGTTAGTGGGTTAGTTAGTTCGAGTTCTAGTCTGGTGTGCCAAGTATGAATTTTTCTTAATGGTTTTTCCCTGGCCTTTCACGTAAATTCGTGTATATTTCCTCTAAATTATACCTTACTCACCCCTGCCCTATCCGTGTGAATACGAGAACAGCCAAGGCAGCACATGGGAAACTTTTTTTTTGTGATCCATTTTAAGTAGTAAAACAACTGAATGAAATAATATAACTTGTTTTTACTTGTACAATACAAAAGGTTTTTATATACTATGTGAAGTATTTTGACTTATTTTAACCTCCACTAAATCATTATTTTATATTTTAATAATTAATAATTTTACTATTGGAAGATATAAGATGAGTGGCAGATACCAGAGAATATTCAACATTTAAAATAAAAAGATACAGAAACACATAGTTGCAAATAAGAATTATTGTAAGTTATAGGAGTGTCGCATATCTTGCGATTACATTCATGGACTGAGATACATTCCGTAGTGTGGACAAGCAAATTCTATAACGAACAAATGGTCCTTGACCAATTGATCATCCGAGGGTACATATTATCTGGGTAAAAGGTCAGTTGTGTTCGGTATTTCAACAAAAGGTAGAGTTAAAAATATAACCTCTGTATGGTCTAGAAATATCGAGTAAAGCTGGTATTTTTCTCACATATATGCTTTTATGTCAAAATGTAAATTTTTGTAAATACTGTTATAACATAACATTAAATTGTTGGCCTCGGTGTTGTTGGGGTATAGTGCTCGCCTCAGTATCCAATATTCGTGAGTTCAAACTCAGCTGAGGCTGACAGATCTCCTTTAAGTGATAGAAATCCGTAGCACAATTTCCTTTAGCGGGGAAGTAAAGCCATCGCTCCCATGTCAGTTGTGGTATGTTAAAATTCTCTGGAAGTTATGTGAAAACGCCTTTCCGGGAAAATGGGTAATAGAACTCACTCATAGAAATGCAGTGTGAAATGCAGAGGGAAACTACCACACTTTATGAACTACCCAAGAAGAGGGCTTGATGGGATGAATGAGTAGTGGCAAACAATTGTTGGGTTCGTTTTTAATCTTGTTTAGTGAAATATATTAATTACGCTACTAGTGTATACTGTGATGTAGGATTTCGAACTAATAGAAAAACTTAGATAAAAGATTCTTGTTATATCAATGTCCCTACTCAGTAATCCGTGCTCTGACCTATCTTTGGGGTTATAACTCCAGCTGGTGTCGAACATCCGACCACCCAGTGCTGCGCGGATGTGGTCTATCTCAGACTTCTCAATATGTACGGCTAGGAATTAAATGTCAATTGACAACCTCACCAGAAGGCAAGTCAGATGAATTGGTGAGAATAAGACAAGGCGAGCTTCCTTATATTTTCATGACTTCTGTGCATAGTGAAAACTATACTATTATTTGGTGGTTGGGTTCGAATCCTAGAGATAGTGTTAAGTGGTTTTGTGTGGGCTTAAAAATGAGTTAGAATGTTAGAAAATGTAGAAAAATATTCTTATGTAAAGTGATCTTTAAAAACTATGAACACCATGAAATGTACAGTACATAAAGATATTTTAAAACCCCAATCTCCGCAAGGTGAAAATAAAATATCTAATAATGCATAACTAATAAACCATTAATTTAAAATACATTTAAAACAGTAAGATAAAAAGTAAATAAATAAAAACATACTACTATCTATAAATATAATTTGTGTGTATGTGTGAAATAGTAAATATTTAATAGTTTAAAAATTATTCAATCGATTGTATTGAAATATTTACACTTTTATTTATACATATCAAGTTATTAAATCAAATATTAAAAAAATTGAGTTAATAGGTTTGGAAAATTTGATACATCTAATTTAATCAGCTAAAACATCTTTTAGGGGAAATAAAAGAAACCAAAATCAATTTTAAAAAACAAAACACAGAATCAGTTTCAACGAGAAAAACATTTCCAGTAAACGTTTCCCTTTAATTGATTAGAATCCCCATTCTCTCTAGTTAGAGGCGTGATTAGCCCAATTTTTATAGGAGTATTTTAAAAATAAAAACATATTTCTTTTGGCCAGCTTCACCAACATTCCAAAATATTATTAGTGTTATTAAAAGGTATTTCTCTTATTACTCTATCGCTATAATACAGGTAGAGAAAGTATTGTGATCGTAAAAAAAAAAAATCGAACTCAAGATTTTGATGAAATTAAGGTTAGTTTTCTGAAGGGCAAAAGTAGAAAAAGTCGATTTTATCAAAATCAGCTATAACGATTTTGATTAAATTTCATTTCTAAACATTTATATATGTATATATATATATATATATATATTCCAAACAAAATGGCTACTCTCAATATTTAGGCAAAATGACTTTAAGGGCTCCGGTCTGATACGTAAATTAGATTTTTTTTTATCATATCTCCAAAACTATTGTGGTATGAAATTACTTATCATTACCAATATGTAGATCTATTTATACAAATATTTTATTCGAAACATATTTTTAGAAAATTAATAACTTTCAAGCTATAAGCACATATTTATATTTTTAACTTTTCGAACACAAAAAGTAAAGTATTGCGACCGTAAAAAATCCAACCTGAATTGTTATGGATGTCAACGTCTCATGATACCCCGAACCCTAAAAAGTGGACTTTGCAATGCCATCTGTCGGTGTGTCTGTTTAAACTTAAAATTAAGTGTAGTTTAATAAAGGGCAAAAAGATAAAAAAATCTATTTTTCTAAATCGGCTTTAACGATTTTGATTAAAATTCGTATCTAGGCGTTGATTAAGATTATAAATAAACTGGCTATTTTCATTTTCCCATGAAAATTAATTCTAGGGTACTTTAGATAAGCTGAAATTCCGTATCTCCACAACCATTTGAGATACTAAATAACTTATGATTGCAAAATCGAAGAACTATTAAAAATAAAAAACTTTTATATGAAGTAAATATTTATAAAACCAACATTTTAAGTGATATTGGCAAATATATTAATACAATTTTGTGAGATTTAGTTGTAAAGAAATACTACTTAAGTTTTTACGCAATAATTCTCCAATTCCATAGAGTAATTAAATATAAGTAAGTCTCTCAAAAAAATTATTATGTTATTTTTCCTTAAACCTCTCAGGAGAAATATTTGTACAACAATGATCTATCTCCATTTTGGACTCAATAGTCAATATTTACATTTTTTATTGGGCAAAATGTATAAATGAGTAATTAATAGCAATGAGATGACATGAATATTTGCAAACCTAATAAAATGTCGAACATTTTAGCCGGAAGTCGAAATTTTAATACGAAGTGTTGATGCTTGTGGACCCTATAATGATATTTATTATTGGTCCAAACATACAAACGAGGACATCAATTATTTAAAAATAAAACTATAAAATTTAAAACTGTGACTCAAAAAATAGTTACATAAATATAGTGCAAATTATGTTTGGGTTTGCTAGTGTATATTTTTTCGTTTCGCATATATTATTACGAGTTTTGAGTAAATATCTCCATGTTTAAACAATAGAGCGAGAAAGTCCGTCCGGAGCTCCGTACCATTTATTTATCAAGAGTGAAAGCTGCCTACTACATAATTTGAAGTGAGAATACGTGATAGGGGATCTAATATACCTTTTATAGATGTCGGATAGTGCTCCAATGAAAATTGAAATGTAGTTTACCAATTACAGCCCATACCAATGTGCTTATGGTCTAATGTTGGCTGGTCCAACGTATTTCATACCCAGGGATAAATTCGATATTCAGTTTGCCTCATGAGCCCAGGATATATTTAGCAATCATATTGACTTAATGTAGGCCTTAAAACAGCACCTTAATAAACAATAATTTTAAAATCTTTATATAGGCCTATAAATATAATTTTTGTTGTTGCTAAAAGTGTTTTTGCATAAACCTTGGAAGATTATATTAATCACTCAAAAATGTATTATGTGATATGCAGACACACATACTTTCACAAAACAACTTAGCATTATAAATATATACTTATACAAATGTTTAATAATCAAATAAATGGTTAGTTAAGTGCTATCATTACCTTTAAAATATATATTCTCATCTGAATCATTATATACAGGGTGTTTCACTCGCCCTCGGCCTCTGAGTGCTTCTCACATATCAATTACACCCATTAGTTTGAAAGTTATAAGGAAAACTCAGGGGCAGAGAGTTTGTGAAACACTGTGTGTTTAACATCTGCTGCCGATGGTTTCACTTTCATTTACCTCCAGGATATTGCTAGGGACACATTTTCATTGATCGAGGGCAGCATTTAGCCCGCAGGATGGATCGCATTGGTCCAAGGCATCAGGCTAACAATGGACATGATTGACCGCGTTGGAGAGGTCTGCATGCTCTGCATATCAATGATATGACCTGAAGATGTTTAACCTCTAATACAATGTCTACATTTTAATACGGAGTGTTGACCCTTTTGGACTCAATAGCGACTTTTTTATTGGTACAAATAAACAAATGAGGACTTTAATTCTTTAAAAATAAAATATAAAACTTAAAACCAGTAGTCAAAAAATGTTTTACCAAAGTATATGCAATTATTGCTAGGGTTTGCTACTACATATTATTTAGTTTCACATATAGTACGGGTTTTAAGTAAATATATCAATTTTTAAACAATGGAATGAGAAAGTCCATGCTGAGTTCCATACCATTTATTTTTTAATGTCAACGAGTACAACATAAAATTAGATTGCCCTATTTCTAGGTATTATTTAATATTACTAGTGCTCAGTGGCCTTGCTAAACTATTTATAGAAAACCACTTTGTACGTTTTGGTTCCGGTAACCATATGGCTCAAAATAATAAAATGATAATATTTATTAATTATAGCTATTATATTATAAAGGATAGCTCCACAGTCGTGATTAATTCACAGACCACCCACCGTACGTGTATTTAAGGGACCATTTTGTTAGCTAAACGTGTATAATATTAAATAATTTTAATATTAGGGAATATTCACTTTTAACTTTCTCATATCAAGAGAAAGTATTGGATCGTGAAAAAAATGATCTCGAGAAAATGAAATTTGTTAAGTTTTATTCGAACACGGACCCAAAGGAGTGGATTATACCATTTTGTCTGTCATCCCATGTCTGTCTGTCCCCGGCGACTGATCCAAAACAGTTTGATAGATTTTGTTCAAACTTGAAATTTATATATTTTAGGGCTATACCTACTACACACATTTTTTACACTCCATCCTTCAATTAATAGAAGTTTCCTGATGGGTAAACATTTTAATTCCAAATTTCACGAAAATGGCTTTAACGATTTTGTTTAAAATGCATATATAGGATTTGTTTGACATGGAAAATATTACTATATAATTTCTTTTCAGGCAAAAATTCGTTGAAGAGTAGTTTACCGAAGATTGATTTTTCCAAATCCTGAAGTATTTTATAAATAGCTCATATGATTTAGTTCCGAATGGGTATCTTGGGAGTGTTTGACATGACCAATAATATTATATACTTTTTTGTGGAGTAAAAACTATGGCTGGGCCGATGTAGATAACCGATCTGATTTATCGGCCAATAATGGCACAATTGGTCAAGGTTAGTAGCCTTTTTAATCATGCAGATATTTTACACCAATAATTCAAAATCTATATATAAATTTTAAATTCTCAAGTCATGAAAATATAAGTAATTGTTCAAACAGTAATATTTAAATACAGTCTTATGCATGTAAACACAAATTCTTTAGTTCTACGTTAGATATTTTATTTTATAATAAATAGAAAACCCAACATTCTAAACGAAATAAACAATTAAATTTTATTTACATTAAGGCTTATGTCAAATCATTAAAAACTTGATACTTATATTAGCGCTAAAGATTTCCTGAAGTATCAAATTTAAACACTAGCAAATACAATATTAGGTGAGCCATTATGATTTTATTTGCTGTGGATTTAGAAAGAATTAAAAATACATCATATTATGGATATGAGTAACGTAGTTCTAATTGAATACGAGTTGTATACCAACCTAAAATGTAATATTCAGTACGAGTCAAGGCCCGTGCATGCGCACAGCATTTTGCTTTCTATTTATAGTTTTGGATTTGAGCTATTTATATTTTATACACCCCCTAATTTTTACGTTGGCTGAATTAACTAAACTAAACTATATTTTATTTTCGTATCCGTAACTTATTCTCACAGCAAAAACAACGAATACGTCCAAGATAACATAACCTTATTGTGCTATTGCGTACTCTAGGAGCTAGCTGCACAAAACCACGTTCAGTAATCATGTGTTTAACTTTTCTTCGTGGTAAGTGACGTTGGCTGCATGCCGATTACTGAGTGCTCCAAGATCCACTCGATTGATTACTCATTGAGCGCTCCCCGAGATCATTTCTTAGAGCGCTTTCAAGGGTGCTGTCAAATTATCAATTTGCCGCTGTTGTAAATAGTTTATAGTTATTTTGTCAATCAACTGAGAATTAATAATATAACAAAGAGCAAGGACAAAACATTCCACTGCCTTGGAATATTTTTATTCGTACTTCAATACAAAATACCTAGACATTCCTTTCATGGCATTTTTTATGGTTTGGTAAACCCGGTAATGACGATATAGCCCAATAAAAAATATATTCTAATATTGTGTTTATGATATATAATATGTCATTTCTAGATTTATATTTCATTTAGGGGCCTAATTGATATTTGAATTTGTTATTTATGATTATGAATGTTCTTGTTTAATATGACAGGGCCAAATTATTTTCTTATGTTTAGGTGGTCTTCATTTAAAAATAAACTAGGTTTATTCTTCTTATCTATGAAATAATAAGTTTGTGCTTTTCCTTTATTTATTTTTTGGTATTGGTATTTTAATTTATTTTTAATTATGTATATTCGTGTTTCTTATGACGGTGAAGTAGGCCTAACAATAAAATGAAATATATGCAACCAAATTTAACGTTTACAAGTTAAAATTTTTATTCAATCCTTTATTAAACAAGCCTAATATTATCACGAAAAGTATAAATGTGGCCAAATCATATAATAATTATTATTTTTGAATATTGTTACTGTACACTTTTTCCAACTAAATCGGCATATCAGCATATCTGCAAAATCTCTAAAATTTCATTTTTGGTTGGTTTGCTGATTAATGATTTCTCAAAAACTTGAACTATTTTACAAATGGTTTTGGTTCCAAATGTGTATCTTGGTAGTGTTTAACACACAAAAATTAGATTGTTTACTTGTTTTTAGGCTCAAAACATATTTACAGGTAGTTTACTTATGACTGATTTTTCAAAAACTTGAATTATTAAAAAATAGCACTTATCATTTAGTTACAAATGAGTATTTAGCCATGACAATTAGCACTATATATTTGTCTTAGAAGTAAAAACTCATTGATGTGTAGCTTACAGATGACTGATTTTTCAAAAAGTTGAAACATTTAATAATGACCCTAACGATTTTGTTCCAAATGGCTATTTTTGGATTTTTTGAAATGACACTGGCTACTTAGTTATGGGTGAAAATTTGATACAGAGTCTTTTACTGAGGAGTGATTTTTGAAAATTTGAATTCGGAAGAAATTGGCTATAATGATTTTCCTTAAAATGTATATCTGTGGAGTGTTTGATAAGAACAAGACAAATAAAGCTGCATACTTGGCTTTAGGGATAAAATTTTGCTGTGGTTTGTTTAATCATGATGGTTTTTAAATTTGGATATTTAATAAATTGATTTAGTGATTTGGTTCAAAATTGTTATCGAGAAATAATATTACATATCACTAATAATGTATCTTTATTTATTTAAAATAAATAAATCAAGTCTTGTTAACTTACAACTTATAGAACATTTGAATGTTTTAGAAATTGATCTTGAAAATTGAATTCAAAATGGAAATTTGTGAATAGTTGTTCATGTTAAATAAGAACATGTTTTTATTTTTAGAAATAACAAATAAATCTAGGGTGGTTAAAGAATATTTATTTTTGAAAATTTAAATTTTGTTTAATATATTTGAACAGTTTGGTTTAAAATGATCATAAAGTGATTATTGTTATTAACATGTAGTTTACTAATAATCTATATTTGTAAATTGGAAAACTTTCATCAAAGATAAAATACACACAAGGAGAAATGTTGTGCAATTGTGTTTAATCATTTTTTAAGATTTGCTAAATACATTTTGTTATTTTTACAGACTAAACATGGTAAATCCTTTTAAATGATTGATTTTGATCCCTCTGACCAGGTACATAGTTTTTTTTAGTAGCTAGTAAATGAAGGATTACTTGTGTAATGAGTTTTATAAAAATCGTATGACTCAAATTTAAATTTATTTTGAGAATATTTTAATGGTGTGAAGTTATCAAAATGTGATATTTTCTATGCTAACTTATTTCTTTCATGACTTTGTTGAAATTTGGACAACCATTTATAAAATGTTTAGAGAAATGGTTTGAAGTTTTATTTTTGGAAAGACTAATTTCGAATATGAGTGAGATAAATTTGAATTTAAACTAAACATAATACTCTACTTTTCAAGCCCAAACATACCCAAAATTGTTAATTAAAAAAAAAAACTTTTATCTGGAAGGAAATACGAGGGTCACTTCATGTCAATAAATTAAAAAGCTATGAGCGACGTTAATTCATGATAGTTTATTGGAATACCAATCTGCTGCTTAGGGAGGAGGTGTAGGATGCTATCCAGTTGTGTATACTGACAGACTTTTTCCTAAATGCCTTATCACACTTCCTCCACGCAAATGGTGCCACATTTGATATGGAGTTCTGTTTTATTTATCTACATCTGTTATTAGATAAATCAAATGCATATAACCAGAAAGGGTATTAAGACGTAGAGCAAAATAATATTGTTTTTATTTTAGTTTCACTAATTTTTTATAATCCATTTAGGTTATATGCCTACGTAATAATTACACTAATGAGTTAGGGATGTGTAAGGTTGAATTAAGAGAAAGTGTACCTACAATTCCATGGAGGGAGATTGGGAAAACCGTATGGAATAAACCACCATCACTACACCCGGCCGGAATCGATCCACGATCTCCTCGCCATCGGAATTCTAGCCTATTGTGAGAGAAGCGCCTTTGATAATGCGGTCACAAAGTAGGTTGGTAGTAATAGTTGTGAAGCTTTTTTAATAGGAATATTTATCGTGTACTTTGTTATCAGACATATTATATTGTTACACAACTTACAGACAAACTATATTATAAAATACATAATATACAGTAATCCCCTCCCCCGGACGTTAATTAATTACTCAATTTAAAAGAGAAGGTCAGTGACCTGGCGGTCCAGGGGTAAGGTGTCAGACTTCTATGCTGGCGGCCGGGGTTCAATCCTCGGTCCCGGCAAAGATTTATCTGATTACCAAACCCTTCCTTCACCTCTGACAAGACATCTTGTGAATGTGAGGAATGCCAGGCCTCCACCGTGGTTCGGACTCCACGTTAAACTGAAGGTCCTTCATTTCATCTCATAATCACCCTACCATTACACATTAGCGTAAGTGCGTATAACCCGAACGGGTAGTAAGACGCGGTGCTAATAATAATAATAATAATATTAATAATAATAATAATAATAAAAGAGAAGCTTTAATTTAATCAATTATTTTTTCGTATAGTCATGTCAAAACTTGGACCAGGGTCACATAGCTCACTATGAACATACAATACCGAATGAACCAAGCTATAGAGAGAAAAAATATATTTTAATTTATCTGTTGAACAAAATTACCGTGTTTTGCACTAACATTTAATAGTGAGTTCTTTTTTGGTATATTTTATTACGATGATAATAAAGCAGGGCTGAGTAAGGTAGAATTTTAAAGGATATATAACCGCTTTTGCATGGAGATAGAATGGGAAACAATTTAGTAAATAACACCTGACAGGTATTAGGACCCTATCGATACTAGACTAGACAAAGATGACGCCTTATTCTGTGTGCCTACCACTGATAAATATTGCAATAAAAGTTATGATTATTATATAAAAATAAATTAATATTCGTTTAGATGTTAAGCCTGTAGAGATAAGATTTATAACAATATTTGAAAATACTTAATATGACAGCCAATATACGTTATCATATTTAAGTTCAAATTTAAATTTAAAGCAATAAACTTTAATTAATGAATCGTAGAGTAAGAAAAACAAATTATTTTTCATGTTACATAATATTTTAAAATTAATTTTTATGTCCATATTTGAATTATGGATTAATGAATGAACACTTTATGTTTTTTTTAAACGGGTAAATTTTTAGTTTATAGAGCAAAACCCTGTATCATAGAGCTCTGAGATATCATGATACAAATGTGCACAGATGTGGTCATTGAGAGATTAGATATGACAAGAGCACTTAGGGATAGAACAGGATGTCACAACAGATTTTATACCTTTTTATCTTCCTTTCAATTTTGTTTTCGTGGTTAGTTGGATAAATTTTATGATTTTACACAAATTCCCTTGGGCTTCAGACATATCAGTACATATCCACAATCCCATTTTATTTCTCTAAACGCGTCTTACTAACTGTTAAGGTGATGCTCATATATGATAATTAGTATAATTGGACAGGGATAAGGAAGGAAGCATTTTAGAGGTTATTTAACCACATTTGCGTAGAAAGAGAGTGGGTTACCATTTATGGAAAACCACTCTCAGTATACCCCGGCTGGGATTGGAACCCTGATCTCCCCGTCATAAGCAGGCCAGCACATGGGTATCTGCAAGGTCTCTAGCAGGCCGCACGTGACAAAAATATAAATTTACCAACTAATAAACTTTATCTCCACACAAAAATACACTTATTAGTTACATCACTACCGTAATTACCGTACACAATCTTAATGTTGGACACATGCGACATTATAAACGAGCTTGATCATTTGTTCACATATTCAAAATAATGCACTGATTATGTATTTAATTTTTAATTTTTGTTATTAAAATCAGGAAAGCTTTTAATTTGTGTGTGGTCGGTGACCTGGCGGTCTAGGGGTAAGGTGTCAGACTTCTATGCTGGCGGCCGGGGTTCGATCCTTGGTCCCGGCAAAGATTTATCTGATTACCAAACCCTTCCTTCACCTCTGACAAGACATCTTGTGAATGTGAGGAATGCCAGGCCTCCACCGTGGTTCGGATTCCACGTTAAACTGTAGGTCCTCCATTTCATCTCACAATCACCCTACCATTACACATTAGCGTAAGTGCGTATAACCCGAACGGGTAGTAAGACGCGGTGCTAATAATAATAATAATTTGTGTGTGGGCCACACAAATCAACGTCGCGGGCCGTAGTTGGGCCACGACTCCCTTAGACTGTCCAGACACCGAAGCGAGCTCATATTTATTATTTGAAACAGATTTTTTTTTTAACCTGCCGCTTAATTAACTTGGCAGTGTGTGATGGATTAAGTAGCCATGCTATTATACTTGTTAATTATGGTCATAGCCACATTTAAATATAATATTTTGTAAATTAGAAAAATTAACTCTGAACACGGGCATCGAACTCTGGATCTATGTCTTATTATACCAATTCTCTAACCACTTAGATATACAGGAAAGTTTTTGTGTCTAGAGTAATTCTTCTCTTAGGTTTTAAGGCAAATTCTATGATGGACGTGTAAAAATCGTCAGCTACATATAAGTGATCAATTAAGATCACGAAAGCAGCTACTTTCGACTCGGAAGGGCTTTATACTGCCACTAGTACAATAACAATTTATGAATTCATATATCATTTCAGATTGTGCTAAGCCTAAACGATTAATTGCAACAAAAACTTGGTATATTCGCATAATATTGTATTTCTGTTAACGGAGAGCTTGGGCTCCAAATCCCAGCCAGTAGTATTGAATCAAATTTTGAGAATGTAATATTTAAAATGTGTATTTCCCTTAATTATCTTGAGGACAAATCGGGTAGAGTTCCTCTAAGAAACCTTTCTTATCCTTAACGCTTATATTAAGTAGTTTAAAAAAACCGTGCTAAAGGTAGTAAAACAACCCGAATGTATACACTGGTGGTTTATTATTCTAGACGTCACCTTAGTTCGAGTCGACGGCCGTAAATTTAGCAACTGCTCTTCTTCATCGACACATCACAGATACAAGCTCTAGAAAACTCTTAACTCCAAGGTAAACTCTTTTGGAGGGTCATAAAGTATACAAACATCTATTTTTAGATTTTTGTACAAATTAAACCCACTTGGGTTAGTCCACCGCTATTCATGGTTACTTTACCAGGAGAATTAGATCTAGGCCTAAAACACAACCACTAATTTCTTGTAATTACTTTTGTTAATTCTGTATCCATTAAGTACAGTTCTTGAGTTAATTACTATGACTAATTACTAAATCAAAATTTATTATTTATAAGGTAATGTGTATGTTAATTAAGAAAACATTTAGGCTATAAATCAATACGGGATAGTTATTCATAGTGCTAAATAGATCTAAAGGCCCCATGTGTATTAAAAGTGTATTAAATGTGTATTTTGTAAAATTGATTTTCTCTCCTCCATTTATTAATCAATAAATAATTTGAGGTTTGACTTGACCTTGAATAGGTTCAGAATGTTCATTAATAACTTGTGATTTTTTTTTGGTCGTCGTGTCTTACCACTTGTTTGGGTTGTACTGATTCATCAACCGATAAAATGACTATTGTCAGCATTGGCTTTTTGAAAATAATTCATACCAATGACGAGTTTGGTCCTTTTTACATTCAACACTTAGTCTGGCTACACACCAAATGCAAAATATATTGACTCGTGACAATGTTTGTTTCGAGGAAAAATGTCACATCACGCTGCATTTTGTGTAGAGACTTCTGAGAAATATTGATTCGCAACAAGTTTTGGTTTAATTTCCCACCATTTGTTATCGAGCCATCAAAGAGGTGAGTGTAATATTTAGTTGGTTCTTAAAAAAAGTGAATTTGTGCAGTTAGTTAATTATAATGGATATTATTATTATTATTATTATTATTATTATTAGCACCGCATGTTACTATCCGTTCGGGTCATACGCACTTATGCTAATGTATAATGGTAGGGTGATTGTGAGATGAAATGGAGGACCTACAGTTTAACGTGGAATCCGAACCATGGCATTCCCCACATTCACAAGATGTATTGTTAGAGGTGAAGGAAGGGTTTGGTAATCAGATAAATCTGTGCCGGGACCGAGGATTGAACCCCGGCCGCCAGCACAGAAGTCTGACACCTTACCCCTAGACCGCCAGGTCACCATGATGGCTATTGAGGAAGCAGACGTAGCCTCTCTTTTATGGCAATTCACACAGCTTTTTGAAGTGCAACCAGAAATAAGAATATCGAGTTGACCCAATAAATCAAAACAAATACATCGATAGCTTTATAGTGAAACTCAGCATTTTAAATAATTTAAATACTGTTACCAAAAATCCACATGTTATTTGGGGAGTGGCGCATTTGCATTTAAAATTGTTTTTTATGTTTTGTCGTGACATAAATGAAAGGAGCATCTCCTTTTGTCACAAGGTGCCTCGAAATGCCTTGCAACAATGTCTCAAGCAGTGTGCGGCACTTCAATGGATGTTATGGCACTCGAGACGTCTGCAGCACGTTGCGACACGCCACGACAAAATGTTGCATTCGGTGTGTGGCCAGCTTTAGGGGTATTAGATTAAAGTACTTATATTCTGGTTTATCTTCCCTGAAAATAAACCGTATTTGACATAGGTCATTTTGACTACAAGCCATAGAATAATATAAGTTAATTATATCAGAACATCATATTTTCTGGCTAAGCACTCAAGAAAAAGCTAAAATTTAATTTTTGGGGGAAATGGTAGTCTGGACACGAGTATTAAACCGTGGCTTTTGAAATTGCGCATGGTGATCACGCTGTCAAAACTCATATTCAAGTTGTAAATGAACCCTCATAGTGAAAGGAGATTTAAAAATCACATTCAATAAGCCCAGCAGGAGCTTGAGCTCAAAAACTCCCCATCACCGGTAAACCAGACAAGGCGTGATTGGTGCCTTAGCTCGCATGCCCCACAATGCGATGTTATTGACGAAATACAACCAAGGCCTATTGACTTACGGGAAGACAAAAGTTCTGGGTTCAATTTTTGTGTCGAGATTGCGGTTTTTCAACTACATTTCAATATTATATAGGGATATGTCTAAATTATTAACTATATATACTGTAACTATATCTACTGTAACTGGTAAAAGAAATCATTTTGTTATATATATATATATATATATATATATGATTTATTTTACCAGTTACAGTAAGAATAAATACCGATATAATCCTCTTCATATAATATTTTTATTACAATATTTTGATGGATTAATATCCAAGCTATTATAATTATATTTGTTAACCTCGGTTATAGAAGCATCTAAATTCATATCCTTTAAATTGAAACATAGCACACGATTTCCAAATGTCCATAATTGAATATAATCCTTAAAATATGAGTGAAGAATGAAACATAGGTATGGAATGACTTTTGGATAGCTCAGTGGGTAGAGCGTTGGCGTACTAAGCTAAGAGTTCTGGGTTCGATTGCCTTGTTCATGTGTTACTTTTTAATTTAAAAAATACAACAGTTTGAGATTTTCCTTCACTGTGATCTTAATTTACGAATGATCCGGACTATAAATAATATCACAAATTCAAAGAAGGGAAGCTTAATTTTTTAAAATAAATATTATGATATGAAGAAAGTATTATCATTATGATCGTTTTTCCACTTAATATACGTTAATCAATGCCAAATTGTTTATAGTTTGGGTTGCTATTTTGAAATAACTTATATAAATATATATTTGTGTGGATGTATACATACACTACATATTGTGATATAAATGTAGTATACAGTACTAAAAAACTATCCAAATTACTTTAACTTTTTCTAAAGAAATATAACTTATGAAAAAGGGGGTGTGGTAGTCCGGAATTTAAACACGCTTATTACTTTGCTCAGATGCATAAAACTCTTACATTCTCCAGACTACTGTGTATTTATATGTTAAGAACAACCTCAATGCGTTTACCTGGTTGTTATAGCAACTTGATGCATTATGCTAGTTGGACAGCAACAATACTTAGGGGAAACACATAAACTATAAATAAATAAACACTTAAATGCTATAAGTGTATGAGGATAGACATAAAATTTATAAAAATAATATTATATATTAAATTATAAATCTGGAAACCATGTTCACTTATAAATGTTAAGAGAAGATTAGTAAAAATAATAAAATATTTCAAATAAACAAGATTTATTATGCTCATAATTATTTATATTAAAATATTGAAATTAAAAAACAAATATCTTTGAGACATTAAGAATAAATTATTACGAGTTTAACAATGGCTGGAATCATGACAATGAAAGGTGACAAAAGTGAAACAATTATTATTCATAAACTTGTTAATATCATTATGTAGAAAAATAGCTTTGATGTTGGCAGTTCAAATTTCGTGGAATAATTTAAAGTAAAAGATGTTATTGGATGGCTTGAAATTGGGAGAGATATATCTCAAATAAAATAGAAACATCTCATCCACTGAGTTTGTCCTCTGTTGAAAAAATCTTGTAGAAAATTATTAAAAAATAAAATTCTTCACAGTACAATTAATTTTTGAGAATTTTCCTCACAAACATTGGAGAGGAATTGAAGAGGTGAGTTCTTTATATATATATATATATATATATATATATATAAAATCCCGAAAAATTGAGATACGAGAAATGATAATGTAAAAGCGAAAGCAGTCTGAAAATATAATAGAATTGACATTAGTTATTAACTGTTATTTAAAATTGGCAGATCACGAAACTCGAAGCAGGTGGCGTTAATATGTCAAAAAGATTTACTCTCTCTTGTTTGGTATATATCTTCTCTCTCATAATATGGTAGTTGTCCTGATTGCTACTAGGGTCACTAGCTTGAACAAAACAAAGACAATGGCCTTCGTAGGTCAAACACTGTTTGTCCATCTTGACAAAAATTTAAAGAATTAATTTTACCACAGTAGTAAGTGTCCAATATATTATTACCTCTCATTGTTTATTTAATTATTTCCATGTATCTATTAGATTCTTAGAACGTTCCGAGCCCCCCCTTTTTTTTATAAACTAAACGTTAAGGAAATACGGAATTCTTGGCTAACTTTCAGAGCTCCGTGTGCTCTAATTTGATTAGTAGCTACATTTAAAAATTCTAGAAAACGATTAAATAACCACGGGTAATAATTGTTATGTATATATATAATATCACTAAGAAAGAGCCCAGTTTGTGGGAAGATTAGCTGGTACTTAAGTACCACTGCCCAGGGGACGTCCGTTGGAAGCTCTTTCCATGTCCTGATAAAATGAGGTGTTGGCGGTAGTGAATATGAGAATGTAGAACCAGTGTAAAATTTTAACCTAGCTTCGACCTAGCTAACCAGACCTTGAAGACCGTTGGGGATGGTTCCCTTTTCGGAGAAAATACCAATGGTGCTTGTTCGGGAATTGAACCCATGACCCCTAGTTTGGTGCACTGACCCCTCTGCCTAGGGGCAGGTTACTATATATTCATCATACAAATTAAAGGCAAGTGTCAAACCTAATTTACAAAAGACCTTTTGTTTTTCATATAACTAGGCCTATCTAGAAGTAAGAAACATAATAATAGTAATAATACTGGTTTTTTATAGTGATTAAAATAAAATTTGATAACGAAAACTTAAATTGATAATTAAAAATGGAGTTTTCGTCGTTTAACGCCTAGCGGGCGATGCTTTAATTGGTATTGCCCATCATGCAGCAAATTAATTCATCGGGCGTTCTCTACAAAATTTCGTGTTGCCCTTCAGATTAATTTAATTTCGAGGACGTATACTCCAAACACGTATTGGCTGTGTTCAAAACTTGAATAGTCCCGTGTGGCTAAAATACAAAATACTCAGGATTAGAAGAAATGCATCCAAGATAAGAAATAAATAAAGTGATGAAAATATTAAGATTATTATACTAGCATTTTGGAAACTATTAAGGCATGAGTGAAATTCATTGATTTATTCATCACAAATCAAAATATTTTTTTAAATTTAATCGCTTGAGCACACACGAACGTACGTACGATCGCACAGCCAAATACATTTATGTATATAAATATTAATTAATATAATTATTTTAGTACTATACATGTATTATTATAATAATATTATTTTTAATAATATGATAGAATCTTAAGTATGTATAAGTTAGATACTTTAAATAAATCTAGTACCTAGTTATATTTCCATCTAGTTATAACTATATTAATAAGATAGATAGGTTTTATTTGTTTTGTTTACCAAATAATTTAAATACTTCGATAATTAATTTAGTATAATCCATTTTTTTTTTATCCTTTTGTGCAAAAAGATTCAGATAATAGAATAAAAATCGTTTTGATATTCTATTAATGTTTCTTCCTTATATGTCAAACATAACATACAAGATTACACATTCCTAATTTCACAACGTATTCAACTTCTCAGCTAGCTTGGTAAATGTATGACAAAATACCAAGTTAAAAGTCAGCTTCAATTCGAATCGATCCATTGAAACCAAATTACACTTTTAGACATAAAGGTTATGATCTGTGACTACAGATTGGTACTTTAGGCATTAACAAGCCACCTACTTCCTCTGAAAGTCGTTTCTGACACTCAGAGCTAGTAGTTCAAGGCAAACAAGGGAGCTGATAAAAAGAATCGATCCATTGAATGGTTCTTCGTATTTATTCTATTGGCGTGCCTCCGTCAAAGCTTAGCAGCTTCCATAAGGAATCTCCAGGCAGTGTTATCCAAAAAGACTTCTCCGACAACAAGAGGAAAAATACCGCGAAATATACTGCGCGTGTAAACTTTACCTAGACATTTGGAGATAAGGTGGATGTCTGGCTCTCAGCCAGCGGTGTCAGATGTAGTTGGGAGTCGAAGAACAGCTGAGTTGAACTCTGGAAAGGGAATGTTTGATGGCAGGAGGGTGGAATGGGTTAGGGGACTTATAAACAATGCTCTTTCCCTTATCACAGCTCTGCGTTATCAGACAGCATGTTCTGGTGTAGAATAAAAGGAGCGGGCTTAACATTATCTTTATGGTTAGTAATCTTTAAACTTCATAAATATTTAAAATTTAGAATATATTTCTTTATGACAAGGGGTTGCAAAAGTATTATCTGATGGCCAAATTTTGCCATTCAATTTTTTTTACTGGGGACTGGAACTGATTTTGTGTTTTATTATGTAGTTAAGAAAAAAATGAAATAATGTATATGGTTTATATATGAAAGAACCCGCAGTATTTTATTAATTTGAATCTATAAGCAAAATATGTTAGAAATAATTAGCCTTTAAATATTCAAGGGCAGTAAATGGTAATAATTATTACCTTAAAAAAGATAAAACAATACAACACAAGGGTACATACTTCCTCATGTAGTCTTTTATAGTTTGGAACATGATGTTCATAAATCCGCTTTCAGTAAACTACTCTTAAATATGTTTTCTTCTACAAAAACTAATTTTTATTTATAATTCAAATAAAACACAATTACTGTGTATAAATAATAATAAAAATTATTAGCGCTATTTCTAAATAAAACACCATTAAAAATCATCAGTAATCTTCCCTTAAATTATGTTTTACTGACAAACTCTATCATCTTATTTGTCATGTGCAGTTTTCTCCATATGTTTTTTATAACCAATTAATACATTAAAACTACTCGAGGAAACTCTCAAGTAATAAATAAACCACCCTTACTTTATGGGCTAGAATTAAAGTCAAGATTTTAACTTTTTAGGAAATACCAAATCATATTTAAATATAAAACTGTTTTGTCTGTAGCCCAAGGTACATACATGCAGAGAGAGGGACATACGAACAAAAATACCAATAATAAAAATAATAATAAAATTGTAAAAGCCACTTTTTTGAATGACGGGACATATAGCTTGCCAAGATACATTATATTCTAGAGGTAAGAATTGTTCAAGATTATAATACTTTGTAAATGAGGAATTAATAGCTTAACATGAAATGACTATTTTTCACTTTATTACACTGATTAATATAATTTTGTAATTAATTCATACAAGTAAAATAAAAAGTAAAATCCAAATTGAAATGTTGTAAAAATAAAATTTTTGTGATAATATTAAAATATGTTAATTAATGTATTTGACTCTATAGTTTAGACTATTGTTTTTTTTATATTAAAAAAAATTATGTAATCACAATATATTTACTTAAGGTCTGGTCAACACTTTAACCGATAGTAATATGAGATATAAGATTTTAACAAGACCATCCCATCTAGTTAAAATAAGTTTTCACCAATTAAAAGGCATTTGCATTTGCAAGGAAAGCTTAATTTAGAATTATGATTAAGCGTATTAATTAATTTAAAGAAGGAAAAATATAAAATGAGCAGCCTTGTGCTAGTTTTCTATTCATCACATCACTGGAACAATCAAAATGTGTCTTTACAACATAAATAATAACAATTTTTACTTAATTTATCTTGGGCTATACTTTTAATATAGTGATCTATTAATTAGGTATATATTTTTAAATTAATAGTTGATTTATGAATATTATTTGATAGCTCTATTAAAATTGAAATAATTATGCTTCCCAAGATAGTATTTTTTATTATTAACTAAACTATTAATAAAAACATAGTTTGAAAGTAAGGTTTTAAAATTTATTTTAAAAGCAAACAATGAAACATTCAAGTATGTTTAGTTTAATTTCCTTGGAAGGAATAACATAAATTACGTTTACTTGTTCGCAAATTTCATATGTTTTCCATCTATAGACCTGCCACGATCGTTCTGGAAGTGAAGATGGTTTTATGTAGTGCATTAGAGGATAATAAAATACTTTTAATGAAAAGTCACCCTCATTAGATACGTTTATAATTCAACCCCCCACCCCCTGACAAACCATACTAAATAACATATTATTTAAATTAAAAAATTACACCTAGACACGGGAAATGAACCCAGGAAGTTTGGGGATCAATTCTCGTGTCCAGGTGTAATTTTTCAATCTAAAGAATATTATAGTTAAATGCGGTAAATTGCAAAAATATAATTTATTGACTATTTAATCGTTCATACTAAATAAGTTCGACGTCTATACCATACGCCCACCGATGTGGGTCTTAATAAATTAAATTAAATCTGAAGAATATAACTCTTACTATTAATATTGCAGGATCCCATTGTATATTCTGAAAAGTAAATTTATTTCTCTATTTTCTTTCAAACGAAACAAATTTGAATAATATATCATGAAAGATCTTTAAAGCCTCAACATAGTTCCCTTTAAATACTGACATAATTGAAAGGTAACTATAGTAGTAGTGTGCTGTTTAAACATACTCCCAGCCCCCCACAATGTTTACCGATACCCGTTTATTGAGTTTGGGAGGATGAGGGAAGTGGGTTTAAAAAATTCATACTACTTACTCTAGCACTATTGTAGGGTTGACTGAACCACAGACAATCAATATTATAAAACTTATATTCGTGTCTCCTACTAGCGTTTATTAGAGGATTGCGCGGACGCATTTCAAAAAATCAAAATCAACCTAAGAGACATAAGGCGGCTTCTGCAAAGCAGGTCCGGAGTAAGAAAACAGCCGAAAGGCGATTCTGATATTCAAGCTTAAAATCCAACAATATTATTGTGTGTGTCACACTTCCACGGACATGTTGGGATTCAGTGTTATGTAGCATAAAATTGAAACATATTTCTTTGACTAGAATGGAACTTGTTATATACCACATTTATGTAAAAAACATACCATGGTTTGTAGCTTTTTTTTATATAACCACGTCCTATGTACTGCACCTGATCATATTATACTCTTATGCACTAATGAGCTAGGGATGAGAAAGGAGCTGGGGATGAGAAAGGTTGCATTTAAAGAAAATGCACTTGCATTTTCATGGAGAGAGAAAGAGAGAGTGCAACATCAGTTAGAAAAAATCACCCTCGATACACCCGATCAAGATTTAAACTACAATAATCCTGTCATCAGCAGCCTAGTGTTTTGCGAGAATGACACCTTAGACATTATAATTTTGAAAACACACTTTGCGACATCAATCTTAAAAACCGGTTATTTCACTAGAAAATAATAAATTTCGTATAAATACAATGTTTCGAGCTTTTGTTGCCAATTATCATTTATTCTAGTGTGTAAATTGTGCCACTAAAGCAAATTCTGTAGACAAGGACAATTTATTAGGATTTATTAACTTAAGAAATATATTAAACATAGAAGATTTTTTTAAATATTTACCAGTACATTTAACAAAGTTATTAAGCGGTTCTACAAACCCGCTTCAGTGGCCGAATGGTCCTAAGACCTCAATATCATTTTATATTGGCCTACTGATGTTGGGGAGATCGGAGTTTGAATCCCGATCTGGTCTACTGAGGGTGGTTTATCTTAAATTGTTTCCCACTCTCCTTCCATTCAAATTCAACTAGATTACCTCTGAAATTCTTCCTTCCTCCTCTAGTCCCCATTAGATTAATTATCATATATGCCTGTATCCTAAACAGGTAAGCCTAAGACGCAGTGATAAAAAAAAAGCGCTTACCATACATTTAGAAATGGAGAGGGTGTAGTTTGAAAATAAGTGCATTCACATTATCATGGAGAGAGGATGAAATAATCTAGAAAACCTCCACCTACTTTTTGAACCTGGTTAAGATTATAACCTTAGCCAATCTATTGCGATCCTGACGTATTAGAACGTATGACCATAAATGTGGGTTCATATACACAAACACATTATTCAACTAACAAATAAAATTGCCCACAAAACTATGTAAACAATTACTTACCCTCACGACATTTCTAAACGTAACCAGCAATATTATTGTTGGCACGAGGACATCGATATAAAAAGAGCGCGCAGTCTCCGAAACTAGAACTTTTTAAAAATGTTACCCGTCGCGTCAAACATCCAGTCCGTTACTGACAGGAAAGTTTGTTCTTCCCTTTGAGAGACGTCTTACAAACCCTCACGACGCAAGCGCAGTCAAACCCTTCTTGCTCGCGATGTTGGTTCACCATCCGTTTTCTCCGGAAAGCTACGAGTGGGTAAACGTTATTTCGCGTTTGCTGAGCAGCGAAAATTTATTTTAAAATATTTAATGACATCTAACATTTCTTTTTGTCTTTTTTCTATGTTCTTAAATCTTGAAAGCCAAGAGTTTGTTTTAGTTAGTAATGTGAAAGATAGTATATAAAACAGTTCTTTTTTTTTTAGAAATGATTTTGTTTGAAATTTTCCGAATATTTAAGTTTTAATGCTATATTTGAAATTGTATTTTTAAGAGGAATTTCATTTCGAGACATTTTTATTATGTTTGGGATACATTTTTCAAAAAAGCTTAAATCATATTTAAATTAAATAATAACTTGGATTAAAATTATATATTTTCTTCTACCTCTAGATTTCTCAATTCTTCTTGAGTACCGGTAGAATATTATTGGAATATATCCTTTTAATTAAAAACTAAAGGAATACTTTAGAATTATTTCTATTTGGTTCTTTAAATATACTGGTGATTTTAAAAACATATGCAATATAGCTTAAAGACCATATTCTCGAAATAGTTAGTGCATTCTTTCCAAAAAGATAATTTTCTTCATAAACAAACCGTAAAATATAATTCATATTATTTAAAACAATTTAAACATAACTTTTATATTATTATTTTTAAGTCTTTGTTTTAGCAGTGAGTTAAATTTGGCCTGTTATGTTTAATATTTAGATTGAATTTTGAGTTTCCAACCTAATACTGTGACCAGCAGAGTAAATTAACACTTTTCTGATTTATATTAAATGTTCAGATGTTTTTATTTTTTGTCTCTCTACATCTGTTCATGATGTACATTTAGAAAACGTCGGAAATGTTGACAGTGGAATGTCAAAATATTCTTGAAATAAATACATTTAAAGTAGCTTTAGGCATGATGTTTTATTATTTGTTCGTTAAAGTATAAGCACTGGCTATCAACACGTATGAAATGTTAATAATGTAGCAAACACTGTCAATACTTAATAAAGAAACAATAAAAATATCCAAGTAAAGGCCACTACTAATTCATGTAAATCAAAGTGTTTTAAATAGTTTACTACATATATTTAAGAATCAGTAGAAAATTAAGTATTTATATTTAAATTTTAACTGATTTATATCCTTTTAAAAATTAAAAAAATCAAGATATTATAGCTAGCTAGCTTGATAAAATATTAGACTTACATTTTTGTTGAAAAATGACAAAAACAACATTGAACGTAACCTGATAGTTTTGGCTGCCCCTGCCAATACTCAACCACTGATCTTTCCAAGTTCGTGGCAATAATTGCAAGTTATTCCCTTGATATTATATTTAACCATTTCAGGCTTGATTTTTCCAGTAACAAGGGTTATTGTTTATGATTATAAATATATTTTACAAATTATCCAAGTTTTTTTTAATTCTTGGTAAATTTAATGTTAAGCTTTCTCCTCGCCCCAAGGTTATAAGAATATATTATAGTTTTTTGCTCCGAAAACTGAACTTTTTGAAAAAACGTTTAAAAACGATTATTAACTGAACACTCCACCTACACATGGGCAATGTTATCTTATTTGATTCATAAACTAAATTTATACTTTAAAAACGATGACATTTATTGAAATAGCCATACAAAATGCCACAATGAAAAATGCCACATCCATTCACAAGGTAATTGTCTTCATCCTTGTTTAAGGAAGAGTTAATGTTACTTTAGTGAAATTATAAGTATATTATAAGAATTATAAATTGAGTCTATATTTAGAAGCCATCTGATATGCATTCTAAATTATTTATATATACATAACATACATTTAATTAATAGGCCTAATAATTTCCTTAATTATTAAAAAAAGGTTGTTTTGCTTTTAATTTGTTTAAAAAACAAAGAAATCGTTGTCGAATTTGTTAATTTAAGACTTTTAGTTTCCTTCCTTGCATGGGTCTGTATTTAAAAATGGTTGAAACTACTACTATCACCAAATTACGTTCATGTTTTCATAATAGCTACTATTTTTTCCAGTAGCTCCCATGATAGTTGGTCGTTAACATGGTAATAGATGACTTGTACTGAATTCATTACTGAACTGAGAAAAGGAGTCATGCCATATTCATGGAGTAGGTATATAAGGAGTGCTAGTACTAAGAAATATGGTTTTAGCAGATGTCTACCCAAATTAGTGTACAATGACAATAAGAAAAACACGATGTGAATCCTCCTTATTAAGTTTTAATTTTTAACTGTTTTGTGTATCTCGAAATACCAAAGTTACATATTAAAGCTTGAATTAATATTTCGTGTGGTTCGTTTACTAGACATTTATTCGTGTTAATCTCCTCTGTATCACTTCAAAATTACGCGTTTAGATTGGATTGTGATTGTCTAAGGCAGTGGTTGGCATCCTTTTTGGGTCCTGATCGACTTTTTTACTTATCAAAGGTCCTGCGATCACCCATTGTTTCTCCACTATTCTTTTTCAGTTTTTTCATTATTACATCTTATATTTATTCCAAAAATTAAATATTTTCATAAATAATTATACCTCCACCTTTGTAGAGAAAACATATAAAAAATAAAATGTACACTTTCAGATTGAGAATCTAAATTTCTTGTAACAATATCGATTATGACTGATCAAGGTGATTTTGTTAGCACTAAAATACTATTTGATAAGAAATGATATATTTTTGAGTTAAAAAGACTCAAACAAAATTGACTTTTAATTACGAAGTTGTGTTCCTACGTGATCTACTTAAAATCGCTTTGAGATCGACCGGTTGAGCGCGATCGATCAGTTCCTTACCCCTGGTAGAAGATGGAGTAATAGTGCTGGTATTGACGGGTGGTGGAGCGAGGGGTATTTCAGGTCAAACACATCACTTAAAACAAATTAAAAACGTCAGCAAAACTAAATCTATATAAAAAAGTTTAGGATAAATCCCTTTACTCTTTCATCCCCCATCAATTTATCTACCCCTACACGTCAAACCCAACTTTCAACTAACATGTCCCTGACTTCCTACACTTCCCTCAGGTTTTCAGTGTGACCCTGGAAGATACGAGGCCACCCCAAACTGACGTGAAAAAATGGGGTTCCTTCAACTTCCATGCTACCTAAAAAAAAATCGGGAAAACAGAAAAGTTATTTCACATAAAATAATGTCTAGTATTTTTTAGGGTTTATGAAGTCCACTTTAGTAATTCTAAACGAACCAAAATCAACTATATGAAATATACTCGGAGTTAGAATATTTTTTTTGTTAGTGGTCTTACCGTTTGAAAAAATATTATATTTTAATAATTTATATTAATTAATGCACTAAGATTATTTATATGATGTTGTATTAGGCAGTCGTTTATAATATTTAAATATAAGTCAAGTTTATTTCACCGTATGTAATTCAATCCATTAAGATTTTTTCATATGAATATTAATGTAGTATCAATAATTTTATTGTCAAAGTTTTTTTCAAGTGAAATCAAAGCTATAATTTTATTGAAGCTTCTCACACCTCTATTAAATATTTTGAAGCTTTCTTCGAGCGATTAAGTTTTATTTTGGTGATGAAGGGGTGTGGAAGGAAGAAGGAAAGGTTAATTTTTATTCCTAGCTGTTTTCCCCAAATTGATTCTTAATACCCATTCGGGCTATCCTAATTTGATTACACTATCGGGGAAGGGGTGATGAAAGTAGAGCTTTAGAGACAATATACCCGCATTTACTTGTGGAGAAGGGTGGGTAACAATTCAATTAAACACGTTTTGGCACGCCTGGCCAGGATTCAGGCCCTGACCTCCCCGTATATGGTAAACCTAACACTTGAGCCTACGGGAGCACTGGTGTTGCTAAAATCTTGTAATGATTCAATGTGGGTGTTTATAAATATAGCGTTACATATTTTTATAGCAGTCTACGTAATTAAGCTTGAATGTTTATTATATCCATATGATTTTGTTACTTATTGTAAAATTGTTCTTATTAGCTTGTATCCATCATCAGTTTAGTAAATTATTGTACAATTGTTTACCGAAGTTTCTATAGGTATCTATTATTCTTTTATACGTTTTGTAAAGCAATATAAAATTGTTTATATAAGAGCTATTACAAAATCAACATCTGATTGGCTAGTAAAAAAAAGTCAAAAATAGAAAAACAGATCTTATGACATACAAAACTAACTTATATTTGTACCGTGGCAATAGCTTTTGAAATCTCTCGTCAAGGAGCGGTACCACCAAGGTACCCAAACAGTTGTCGACTCCATTCATGACCTCCTTGTGGATTTCGAATAGCTAGGTAGCCAGCCAGTTGTCGACTCTATCCATTAGCTTCTCGTAGGTTTCGAACCACTAAGTACCCAGCCAGTTGTCAACTCCATCCATCAGGTACTCTTAGGTTTAGAACCACTAAGTAGGGTGTTGTGTCCGCCTAGATTTAAATTAGATTATAAGTCATGTGCTGGTAGTAGTCATTCAGTTTAGAAAGTTGAAAGGGAAACATATTTTCAAGCTCTTTTGAAAATAACCTGTCATCGACTGTATTTTTTTCCAACAAAATCTCAGTCGGATTTTTGGTTCATTTTGTGGGAATATTCTACTAGAGCGTCATGATTGGCATTTTAAAAATTTATATTCAGAGAGGGCCTATTCTTCAATTTCCATGGAGCCGGGTGTGACTTATAAAACTCTATAAACTAGGTTGAAAATTCTTTGGTAGCATGACGAATGTCAATAATGTTTCATAAAACTCATTCTAAGTTCAGAATAAACTTAAACCTTCACAAAGCAAACACCATTCAGGAAAAAGCACATGGAATGAATGGCATGGATTATTGTAGCCTCAACAATAGAGTAAACAACACTCCACAAGAAAGAACGTCACAAATCTTTCCGCACTCAATCGTGGCGCGTGGCAACAGTCTCTCTCGTGCGATTCGATAGATGACATTCTTTATCGTGGGAAAGAACGTGTGTGTGTGTGTGTGTGTGTGTATGTGTATGTGTGTGTGTGTGTGTGTGTGTGTGTGTGTGTGGCCTCCTACTGCCTTCATTGACAATAAGGGTTGAACTTGTATGGTGAGTTTGTATCCATCGTTGTGTTAAAATTATGTAGCATACAATTTAAAACAATTGGTCAGCATAAATGTATAGTATGTTCAAATAGATTTTACCCAGCCTAGCTGAGCCTACACACGTTATTGAGCCCAGGACACTTGGATTAGGAAATTTTTTAATACGTCTAGAAACAATTCCATTTATGCTATTTTTAACCTATTATATAATAATAGTAATAATAATGTTTTTGAATGAAGTTGGAACATAATCCATATCTACTAAATATTAATTTGTATTTTAATCTAAATTTTTTGCATTCTTTTCACCTTTAAAATACTTGTATTTAAATTATAAAACTAGTGTAGATCAATAATAATTCTAAATCAACACCGTTCATAATTCTAAATAAAGTTTTAAATGAAAGTAAATGATAAATATTAACATATTCCTCATAAGAAGCAGCTGCAGCAGCAGATTGCTGCGACTCGTGACGTCACTCTAAGCGGAGTCAACACTTCTGTTCCACTAAAGACGGCCGTGTCCATCCCGATATATTGATGGCAATAACAAGCACAATCAACACTGTAATCACATAATAATGATATCCGTTTGTTCCGCAAAGCCTGGGTACTTACATCATTATGAGGTTCAAACTCGTTTTTACTTTATTTCTCACTTACTATTATTATTATTATTATTATTATTATTATTATTATTATTATTATTTAGCACTGCGTCTTACTACCCGTTCGGGTTATACGCTTTAAGTACTAATTACGCTAATGAATTGGGAAGGTTGAGTTAGAGGAAGTGAACCCGCATTTGCGTGGAGGGAGAGTGTAAAACCATTTAGGATAAACAACCCCCAGTTTACCCGACCGAAATTCGAACCTCGATCTCCCCGTCCTCGGCAGTCGAGCTCAACACGACTAGCGCGTTAGCCAACTACGCCACCGAGGTGGGTAATATTTTCTCACTTACGAATTTTATTTCCACTCTTCAATTATCTCCACATGTTACACTAAATCACGTTTGAGACTAAATCAACATAATGAAATATAAACATTTCCGTTTAAGCGTGATTATTTTTTTAAATTTGCATATTAATCTTATTAGTTCATTTTATCGCTATTTAACTCTATTTAAGCGTTGCGAAATGTAATCTATGTCAAGAAGATTTAACTTAATTTTGGTTTATAGAAGTGTCATGTGCTAAGAAAATAATTCAAAACTAGTACATCCCAAACTATTCTACCTGTGACTGGGAGCGAGTCTATTCACTAACTTATCGATTATAGGTACTAACCATACTGTACTGTAAATGCAAGCTACTCGCGGAATAAATGCCAAGTTCACCTAAATGTGTTATAACTCTTTTCCCACGCGAATTGTAGATATAGTTTATCTAACTAGCCAAGTTTCTAATTAATTTAATATATTTTTTTTTACCATACCATCCTCATCTCTACTCAATTAGTTTAATTTATTGCAAAATGTTCACCATATAGTAAAATGTCGAGTAAAAATAAATAAATTACCGACTAGGGGATTAGTGCGCTCTTACATATAATGGGTGGGGTTAAGAGGAGTGGTTGAGTATATAATGATAACTAAACATTGAACCGTTCAAACATATTGGCAACTGGCTACTGGTTATTTTACTGCTGGTGAGGCGTCTAGGCTCAAATCTATAAAATATTGTGACTCTGAATTTAGGGCTAAGAAGAATTTTGGGAAAAATGTTTGTATATCATTAATAGTCTTTCCCAAGTACTATAATTAACGTCCCTCAAAATAATTACTATAAAATGGGAATAAGCTGTTAGTATTGTTAGTGGCTAAATTATTTGTTTTATCTGTATCGGGTGAAATAAATTAGATACAATTTATTTAAATCTGAACATTAGTCTCTTAGACGAGAAATATTATTAGAGATATAATTAATATATGACATTTAACCAACATACATAAAAATAAACTTGATTAAAAGTACATTGAACTTTTTCTGTTTTCTTTAGTTGGGTACACAGGACGGTGATGCCTGTGAAGGGGTTTACAAATATTAATATTAAATTTCATAATTTTAATAAATAAATCAAGAAAAGAGACATTCTTCAAAATGTGAAAAATAAAAATAATACCATGACATTATTAATTACATTTCAAAGATCACGTCTTTAAGAGCGGTCTTTAATGAATATGAGAATTTATCTCTCTTCCCTGCGACTTGGCTTAAAACCCACGATGAAATGGAGAATTAGAGGGGTATAGAAATGGAAATAAGGGAATTTGGAATAGAAGGTCATCGATGATTAATCGACACTTAAAGCTGCCATGCTACCATGATAAAATAACCGGGAACCACTCTTTTTCCGGTATCATCTCCCGTGGGGGAAACTCTGGAAACATCTGTGCTTGGACTACTATATAGAATGAATGTATGGGTGAAGTACTTTAGATTATAATATTTTAAATTTGCATACTATATGAGCCTTTATATAATATGCAAAACTCAAGCGAAACTACATCGATGATTTCATGGTTTAGTGCCTCACTCTAACATAGACATATTTGCTGGTAATGGGCAGGCCGGAGTTTGAATCACTTTAAGGTGTATCGAGGGTACGATTTACTATGGCTTTCCGCTGCTCTTTCAAGCAAATGAGAGTATGTTTATTCCAAATTACACCGTCCTCTTTGGTGTATAAATAGTACAAATATAAGAATAGCCCAAACGGGTAGCAAGACGCGCTGCACAAAATATAAAAGTACTAAGCATATTACTATCAGTTTGGAACATTCGTTACTTACACTCACGTGAAATAAACCACTTCAGTGGCCTCTTGATCTAACGCGCTACTCTTGCAGTGGGATAGATTGCAGAGGGCGGGGAGATCTAGTTTTAAACCTCGGTCGGGTGAACTGAAGGTGGTTTCCCCAAAATGGTTTTACACACTTCCTCCAAGCATATTTGGGTACACTTCCCCAAGATATAACCTTCCTAATCCCTTGAACCATTAGCGTAATTAGTAAATAAGCGTGTAACTCGAAAGGGTACTAAGACTTGCTGCTAAAAATATAAGGAATGGTAATTAAAAAGGGTTTCTTCCACATTCACTTTTTTAAAGGTTGGGGAACTCTTTAATTACAAATACCTCTTGTGCATTTAATATGAATTGAACATTAATATTAATAGTCAAGAATGCAAGCCAGTATTATTTTCTTACCGGTCATATTAAGATTATAATTTCTACATTATTAAATTCTTCATTCAATATATATAATCTACAATCCGACACCTTATCTCAGTCGGTAGCGTGTCTGCCTACTGAGTTAAGGGTTTCGGGTCCAATTCCCGGTATGACCGAGACATTGATCATTTGTGGGATGTGGGTTTACACTTTCACATTGATAAATTAACGTCTGGTGACTGGATGTTGTGCCTTTACTAGTCTTGTGTTGTATTATAAGGCATATGAAACAACAACAGGCCTAGCAAGCCGGTAGTGGAAAATATGACTTGAATAAAAAAGTGACCCAGACAATAGGATGGTACTACACCCTCCGCCGATCCTATAGATAAGGCCCCTAAAACTATAGGATAGGGAGGATGTAACAATACAAGGAAAATAACAATTGGAAAAAGAGCAAAGTTAAAATGAAATATTCTTTAATTGTCAAATAGTATTAAACAAACACGGGAAAGACGGCCTTAATTTACAACATCCTATAGCTACTATTCTGAAAGAAAACATTGGCTTATTTGCGCAGGTATTCACAAAGTAGACTGGACTTAAGGTCCTTCATACATACAGTTATGGCTGGTTACACAAAAGCCAAAAACAAGACTTAAGGTCTTTCAAAGCGTAAATGAAGAATAAGTTTTACACATGTTCCCTTGGCATATCGAACGAACTTAACTTGCATTTGAAAATGAAGATTATTATTTTGTTTGTACTCGAATTTTAATCAAAATCGTTAGATATAATTTGAAGGAAATCTCTCTTTTCTCTTTTTGCCCTTCAGTAAACTACCCTTAAATTTAAGGTTGGATATTTAATTCCAAAAACCCCAAGGGGTGACATTATGAAGACCCTAGACAATAAGTTTTTGTTTCGGCTATAGCCCAAGATACAGACATACAGATAAACGGCATCACAAAAAAAACCTCTTTGAGATTCAGCAATTTATGAAACTTTGACATTTATCAAAATCTCGAGTAGGTTTTTATTGACGATCACATTAACTTTCTTTGAAGGTTTGAGATAAAGTAAAAATATTGTTTGGAACCTGCCATAACATTTGCATAATTACTGTACATAAGAAAATTACACACATTTATAAGATTTAAGGCTTTGGCATAAAAAATTTAACAACAAAGCTTAAACTATTTACATAACCATGAAAATAACGTGGAAGATTTACATTTATATTACCTA
Organism: Timema douglasi; assembly: GCA_901482245.1. Lineage (NCBI taxonomy): Eukaryota > Metazoa > Arthropoda > Insecta > Phasmatodea > Timematidae > Timema > Timema douglasi. Next base: position 141,779 of record CABEEJ010000709.1, on the reverse strand, counting down.
TTTAATATACTTGCATACATGCATTAGGAACTCTAAAGTTCATTGCCGCACTTACACAATAGTACACCAACTATCTCTATATCACTAATATAAAACATAATTTTATATAGGGAGTAAATGGTATTCTATTTGTAATTTTTATTTTACAGGAGCCTTACTCTAGTTAAAGGTTGCTAACACCGGTGACCAAACTTAATCATTGATAACAAACAAAAATTTTGCGACACGTGAAGTTTGTTTTGTGACATAGACCTTTATTAGTCATCTCCTATTTGATAAGATGATTTATTATGATTTAAAAAAACATATAAAATTGGCAAAAAAAGGATAAAATAATTATGGAGTGGCTCTCATTTTAAAAACAAACGGTATTCTTAACCTAAGGCGATGTGGATAGTGAGCAATTCATTAACTATTTGACTACACTTCTGTTAAAATATAATACATAAATATTACTAAATATATTACTAAATATATTGTCTTGAAATAATCTAAATTCTTCAGATTTATTATTTAGAACATATATCACCTTTTTTTTTCTATTTTGTAATTTGGGCAAAACTATTTGCTACCTCGCTGGAGTACGACGTTTCAAATCTCTTCTTTACTCCTTTCCTCTTGTTAAAACTTCCCTCTAGTCCTATTTTGGTGCACGTATATCTGGATATTCTTCTTTTACTACAGGTTTGAGCTATACAGTCTAATCTTATCTTTTGTCAGTAAAATATAGCAGAAACTTAAATAAACAAGAATGGCCTTAGTAAAATAAAGAATTTGTCGCAGATAGGCTTTTATTTATTTTTATTTTTGAGTTTTGTGCACCATGTCATACTATAAATCCAGTATATCCACATATCTACAATAATGAGAAAAAGACTAAGAGGATAGAATTAAGATAACATGTTCATTATTGCGTCGAGGGAGGAAAAGAACAGTCTTAATCCATCAGCCTGGAACTAGAAACCCGATCTCCCAATTAATAAATAAACAACACATTTATCTGCAAGTAATTAGATTATGCAGGTATTATTTATTACAGGTATTAATTATTACAAGTATTTAAATAATCATAATATATTTCTTATGTTCAGACTAGATGAGACTGATATTTAGTGATCGTAATTCCCGATACAGGCTTCTCAATAGTTAAGGGTGTTCAAGCAATTTTTGAATTATTTTTTAAGATATTTAACTTTTGTGTCAATTAATTGTTTGGGTTCTCTACATTAACAAAATCTGTCACAAAATAAACAAATTAGGGGACCTGCTTTAATATTTTCATTTGTGCATAAAAGTCAAATAAACTTCAATAAATAAGTTAAATTTTTTGTTTAAGCAGTGAATGTTTAAAGGAAGTTTTCTAACAAGATAATAAAATGTTTTAAACATTTAAAAGTTAGCCATAAGTGATTGGTCAAAGATTTCCTCCTATTCACCGTATTGGCAAAGTGAAATTGTTGATTAACGATCCATTAAGGTCATTCATCCGTTAAAATTGTATTGTACAATTTTAACAAGTGTATAAGCTCTAAGTAGTAATTAAATGATTTAATATAATTAAAATTCACTAGTTACAAGGGGTTAAATTTGCTATTTTATGTTTTTTGCGTAACATTAATATTATTAGTATTATTATAAAATAATTAATGTATGAAGCTGACTTTTAGTATAGCTAGACATTAATATGAGGTGTACATGAATAAATATTTATATTATTAATTTAATACATATTATTAATAATATCATAAATATTATAAATTTAATACATATTTCATATGAAGTGTACTTAATGAAATATTTATGATGTATGTATATTTTATTGTATACACCTGATTTGAACTAAATTTCAGCCTCATTAATTAATTACTTTACTTTAATAATAATGATAATATTAATAATAATGGTACTACCAAATTATAAAATAGCAAGTTTTACACCTTATAACTCATTAACTGTAATGAATTGAAATAATTGAATCACTATTTACATCTTATAATTATAAATTTGTTAAAATTGTACAATACAATGTTATTGTCGAATGAATTTTAGTCAACGTAAACAGGCAGGTGATAAATGACGATTCCTTTTTTAGGCTGGACTTTGACTCATTTGTAATTCATTACCTAAGACGAATGATATATATAGTTTTCAGTGTATAATACAAAATAAAAATACAAACGCTCACAATAATAGTTAGTAATAATTGGTAATCATGGTCATCGTTACTTGAGTAACCAAAAGGTTGGCTACCATAAGACCGTCTTCAAACATTTACAGTAAATAATATATTTTCCATCAGGTTCCTATCCGTAATGCCTACTTAAAATAATACTAGTAATACTTTAGACTCATGCCTAACCTTTATACATTTACTAACCAGATAGCAGAACGAATCCATACACTAAGAGTAATGAACTATTGTCGACTAAACTTTTGGTCAACCATTTTAACCCCATATCCATAGATTTCTAAAACATCGGAATATAAAAAGTTTGTTATGTGTGTTTGGTTTTTTCCTCTTCTGCTTTTAAATGTTCTAATTTATTTTGCTGGCACATAAAGAAACCGTGAGTTAAAACATAGCCTCCAATATTCTAAATGTATTGTCCTTATTGGCCAAACAATTTGATGTTAAATATTTATCCAAACATTAATGTGCGTTAGAGCTATACATTTATCAAAAGGCATGATAATGGTTGTATCATAATAAAGTTGAAAGTTAATATTACCATTGTGTTAATTATAAGAGATTGATAGTAACGCACTGTTTGTTACTATAGTTTTAGTTATTCGTAAACAAGAGTTGAGTAAATATGGTACTTTCATGACAGGCCAAACCGATTCAAATATTTGGTCCAGATAGAACCTATTTACTATTTCCACTCAGCGTTGGTCCAACAAAACCTCTGTTCTAGACACAACCTTTCATGGTAATGTGTGTATAATACCGCTGAATATTTTTAATTTTGACTAACTAGGGATATTAATTATAAGTAGAATAATCTATAAATAAAAATATGGGAACAATCTCAAAAGATGCTTGGAACATTCGAAGGCTTTATGTACACAACATCCTACTATTTGTCTGCAATATCCGGAAATTTTCACTAATATTGTAGGGACTAAAAAGGTAGGATTTTTAGGATATATTCTCGCAATGACGTGGAAAGAGAGGGGGGAAACGTCGAAGAAAAAAAATCCTTAGTACACGAGCGAATTATATCCATTTATAGTGATAGTGACGTTGTGTATTACGCTACGAGCGATGTAGGATTTATAAACATGTAAACCTAAATAAATAATAAATATAATAAGTGCAGTTTTAAAAAAAAAATAACTTCAGAGGGTGCTTAAACAATTTCTGGATACAGCTTATTACTTTATAGAATTTTACCCGCCTCGGTGGCGTAGTTGGCTAACGCGCTTGACGTGTTGAGCTCGACTGCTGAGGACGGGGAGATCGAGGTTCGAATCTCGGTCGGGTGAACTGGGGGTGGTTTTTCCTAAATGGTTTTCCACTCACCCTCTACGCAAATGCAAGTTCACTTCCTCTAATTCAACCATCCCAATTCCTAATCCATTAGAGTAATTAGTACTTAAAGCGTATAACCCGAACGGGTAGTAAGACGCGGTGCTAAATATTATTATTATTATTATTATAGCATTTTGCCGTGTCTTCGCTCACGTGATTAAACTAAACATTAACACAATCGATCGACCCCTGCTCAGAACAAGCTGCGGTCCATCAGGGACGGTGTGTCGCGATGACCCTCTTCTGTACGAAAGTCTAGAAGAGAGGAGGTCATCGTGACGAGACTCCGTGTCGGGCATACTTCATTGACCCATAGTTTTTTACTGAGAGGGGATCCACCTCCAGTGTGTGAGTTTTGTGATGCTCCCCTTAGTGTGCATCACATTTTGGTGGAGTGTCGCAAACTAGCCCCTATCCGCCTGGCTCTT
>CABEEJ010000709.1:100927-137239 GCA_901482245.1 Timema douglasi | reverse complement strand
ACTCACATATAGTTTTTAATATGTTTGTTTTGTCTTTTTATTGGAGTGATACACCTGTGTTTTTTTTAACAGGTGTTTCACTATATTTGTACAGTGAGACCATTTGAGCACTTCCATGGAGTTTTCAAATGGTTTTTTTCTTACATTGAGATTTACTAATTTTATATTGTGTTTAGATGTGTCTTTATTTTACCGTCTATACTATGTTAAGGCCCTAATGACCTCATTGTGTCGACGGGCCTCTAAATAATAATAATAATAATAATAATAATAATAATAATAATAATAACACATTCGACAACTTCATAAGCTAGAAAAGAACAAAACTTCAAGAGTAGTGTTTAATATGCATTCGAAGGTTTAAAAAGAAACACTAAATCACCCCCGTCCCTTTCCCCCACCACATCCCTGGTCATATAACATGCCATTTTATGTACCCGGAGTACTGGCCACGACAATGTTCACTGTCTACGCCAAGTTTTATCGACACTACTTCACTCGCTGATAAGCAAGCGCGATGGTAAATAGCTAACCATGGTTTGTCTGAAAAAATAGGGAGTACAATAGAATAAGTCACATCTCCATCCGATGAATACTTTTTGAGTTTACTGGAGACAAGCTCTATATTTTTATCCACATACACTAAATATTTTATAAAATCGCCGGTAACTGTAATACTTATCACCGCGTCTTACTACTCGTTCTCGTTTTACGCTTAAGTACTAATTACACTGATGGGTTAAGAATTGGGAAGGTTGAATATAGAGAAAGTGAAACCGCATTTGCGTGGAGAGTGAATGGAAAACCATTGAGGAAAAACCACCCCAGTTCATTTGACCAAGATTTGAATCTCGATCTCCCCATCCTAAGCAATGTAGCTCAACACGAATCTAGCGCGTTAGAAAACTACGCCACTCAAGTGGGTCCGGTAAATGTAGATAATACAGTTCAAGTTTCATATTTTCACCAAATTGAATTGGGAAATTTATAAAACCACTAATAAATTTAGATATATCCTATTATTTGTTAAATAAACCATTGCAGCACATTTACAGTAGCATATATATATATATATATATTAATGGACTATGTGGTAGTAACCAATCACAAATATTTATAATAGTTAATAAAAATAATATTTAAAAAAGCAAACAAAACAACGCAATTATAATAAAGTACTTAGGATAGAGTTTTATAAAGAGTATTTAATTGAGGTAATATTAAAACAAGATGAAGTTGTAAATTTCATATTCACTTTATAACAATTAAGCTACATAATAATGTGTGTCATCCACTTTTAAGGGTGGGTATAATTTTAAATCTTAATCGAATGAAATGTGAAAATGAAGCTGATATGCTGAAACATGGTCTACTATACTATACTAAAATGAGATGTATGTTTCTAAACAATCTTTATATGTCTAAACACAGGAAACAAAACACATAAATAAGGTTTTACGCATTCTACACTTTTGTTCACAACAATTTATAAAAATATACCAACTGGTTCCAGCTGTTACAGCTCGCGAAGAAATGGTCACGTCTACCAGCTCAAATAAAAATCCAATATATCTTCAAGTTTGAACAAATGGTTTATATATTGTTCTATATACAAAATAAGTTAAGTTTGATATTAGTCCTAGGTACGTAACGGAAGTTACAAAAGGTTATATAAACGTGTTTAGACTGTTTAAAGTAGTATTATTAGAACACTTAACGCTGCCGAACTTTTCACACGCCTGGCCCTAACCCAGAGGCTCTCAAAGGGTGTGCCACAACATTTTAGTAAATATTTTGCTGAAAATTAATTTGAAATAAAATTATATTAATAGGAAAAATTAAAGTGAAAAATACGAACATTTTAAATATATTTGTTAAAATACTTGAAGCAATAAATACAAATATCTAAAGTTAATGGGATATATGGGCTTGTCTTTTATTACAAAAAACCTCTGTTTTTGGACGTATATGATAAACAGACCCAAATTTCCTGTTTAATGGAAAAATACGTTTTATTTCGTTATTCCTTAGAAAATCTCAGACCACAGAGGTAAGTAGTTGAAAATGGCAAAATCGTTCTTACAACCCATTCTGCTATTGCTGAATACTCCTTTGCCAAAGTCCAAAACATAGCAAGTGGTAGTTCTCCATATTTCAGTTGGAGAGTGTGGTATACCTGCAGTCCAGCGAGTTATTTGACTTTTTCCAGAATGAGTTGGATTGTTACCTCAAGCGTTACAGCATACGAATTGCGCACCCAGTCATATTCGTCGACGGCGAGAGAATGGAAGAACTGCTTCATTTTATCTCCAAGGACTGACAGATGTTCCAAGGTCAATCCCGATATAATTTTTTCCTTGAAGATATATTTCAGCTGTAAGAGTAAACATTTGCACCGGCTTCTTTTCTATTTGCAGTTTCCACAGTATAGGCTTCTTTAAGAAACCATTAATTTGTCCTGTGAAGTTAGTTAACACATTATCTTCTTTGCCTTGAATACTTAAATTCAGGCCATTTAAATGACTGAAAATATCAGACAAATAGGCTAGCTTGCAACACCACTCCTCATAATTTAATTGGGAAGTAAATTCCAGGTTTTCAAGAGTAAGGAGACTAAGTAACTCATTATTAAGTTAATAAAATCTTGTGAAAATTTTTCCCCTCGACAGCCAACGAAAATCATGGTACAAAATTAATGTATCATGACGAGAGCCCGCTTCAAGACACATATATTTAAGAAATCATGTGTTTAAAGCTAGTGATTTAATAACAAAGTCCAGGACTTGTAAGTTCGGCTGGGAAAGTTTTCTCCACTAGAGCCACTGAAGCAATGAGTGAAGCCTACGTTTGGAAATTCTTATTTTATTCTTGCAATGAAACCTTTGAAACCTCCAGCCATCACTGGTGCGCCGTCTGTAAAGTTAGAAACAAATGTTTTCCCCAACATAGTTCATTGTTTTTTAAGGTCTCGGAGATGGAATTGAATATATCTAATCTAGTTGACTAGTTAAGTAATAGTTCTGTGCATGGAAAAACTGTTCAATATTATATTCATCATCAACAAATCTGATGTAGCTTAATAAAATACATTTTTGACTTATGTCTGTTGACTAATCCAGCTGCAGGGCCAATATTCACCCATAACTCAATTTTTCAGCTACATGTTTGACAATATCTTAAGAAAAATCATCAATACAACGAGAAATTCTATCATTTGGCAATGATACTAAAGATCCTTCTTTCTCAGTGGCATCTCCTAAAATGATTATAACAATTTGTTTGCATGCAGTAAAATCAAATCCTCAATAATTGTGTGAAGCTGAATCTTCTATCAATACTATTATTTCAGGCACTTTGTAGTTGGGTACTTGAGGTTTTCAGCTAGAGCTCTTTTTTCCATAGATGTTACTTGTTTTACATCAGATGATAATAAACGGCTAAGCTAGTTCTGGTCTTTGTCTGTTAAATTACTGTATTTTGTATTTAAGTTTATTTTTTATTTACTCGGAACCATGCTCTCATTGATAAATTTCCTTCACACATTCAGGTATTGAACAGTTTATAGGGCCAGTAAACGTGAATCCAAAGTTCAGGTAACCGTCATAGTACTTGCGAATTGTACCAAGTAACAATAGAACTAGCGGATAAGATTTTATGTCACTCACACCTGAAACTGGTTCGTCCAAATTTTCATTTACACTTTGATACTACACATATTCATCAGTAAATTTTTTTTGGTCGACCAAAAATTTATCCATTTTAACATTAAAACCTTACCATAAATAAACAACAAACATATATACAGCACGGATATACTAATTTCAAAACGCATCAAAGATCTAGCAGAAAAATATCACAATATATTCAACAAGAATGGTAATAGGTGTGTTTGCATGGTTTACCTTTTATCGATGTTAACGAAATGTTTATGACTAAGACGATACCAGAGCTCAGTTTGGTAACGATTTTCTTGACTATACTAAACAGTATGGCTACGACCAAATCGCTGAGAATTTGTGTGCCAATTTAAAAACAGTATCACTTCTTAGATTTAACCGAGTATAACTTCGTAGTCTATGGATTTTATGTTGGGTAGATTAAAATGGAAAGTAATTACTAGCAATAAATACTAGGCAGTAAGTAGGTATTTAAAAATCGTTTATTTATGGATATATTAAAGAGAGTATGCCTACTATATGATCTAGGCCTATTTAATAATACATATGTACTTTGTTATTTTAAGGTTTTTTTAGGATATATATTTAGCTTGGTATGTTGTGTGAGTATTAGGAATATTCAAAATAAGTACACATCTAGCTAAGAATAAAATTAAATAGTTGATTTTCCGTTGAGTTGTAGTATGTGTAGTAGAGTTACATAAATTCACCCACCAGCTGTTAGATCTACTCCACCCCAACCGTCATTTTTGTTTAAGAAAAACATTTCGAAATCATTTTCTATTCATCTTGGTCAGAACCACTTGGTCGATAGCAGTCGATACCAAGATGTAGTCAAGTAAATCGCGAAAACTCGCCTAGTGTTATTGGGATAGAATCACCTACACGTCTTACGTCAACTCAATGTTTTGACAACTTAAACGATCGGTTTGTTGCGATTCATCTCGAGGAGATATATTGTGCCGCGAGAAAGAAATGTTTGAGAAATACTCCTCTAGCCCGTGAACAACTGCACTGAAATGATTTACTTGATGTGACTCATATCGGTGAACATGTGGGCTATGACGTCAATAGATTTTATGGCCTCTTTTGTTTATAGCTAGAGGATCGGGCCCGAATCATAACTGGGTTTACAGAGGGTAACTTCTTAATAAATGTTTTTCCGCTCTTGAGTCTAGCGGGAATATTTAATCTAAGTCCTACGTGTCTCAAGACCACATTATCGTAAAAATGTGACCGTAGTCATTAAGTTATATACATCTCTCTTTCTCTCTCTCTCTCTCTCTCTCTCTCTCTATATATATATATATATATATATATATATGTAGAGAGAGAGATAACTGTATATGTATATACATATATATCACTCTCTCTCTATATATAAATATATATATATATATTTAAACTCATAATCCCGAATATTTAGTTAAGTAAGGGCCTAATTCTCACAATGTAATTTTCACAGAAAGAACCTTTTAAAAGTATATGTTGAGGTCATTATTATAAAAATTGGACTGTGACACCAGTATGAATGTTTATACATAACTATCACGCTATCACAATATCATACATATATATTTATGGTGCTGCGAGGAACAATTATTATACATTATGTATTACACTACCATAGATAAATCTATGTTTAGTATTTTAAATTTTGAAACGGATTTAATTTATGTAAATACTTTATATTCCAGCTTATATGTTATATTTTTATATTGTTTATTGGTGGTTTTCAAACCATTACTTTGATTCCAACTAAATATGAACAAAGTGGTGTGCAGAGCTTTAGATGTACACAACCAAACAGAGACAGAGGAATTTCTCTAACAGCCGCTGGATGCCAAATAGGGTAGTTGTAAAACACTAAATTAAAGGGATTGAATTAGGATTGTTTACACTAAAAAGCATGAGGGTGAACCTTTAAACTTAATGGATGGTAGCTTCTTCATGCGTACACCACTAAAATAAGGAATGTGCATCTGGTCCGGACTAATAGTAAGAGTGTCTGGGGAGAAAATAAAAGGATACACAATGTAGTAATTATTTGTCCATTTGATCTCAAATATAAGCCCCCTTATTATTTTCAGCCACTTAACTAGTTAGACAAATATTTGAGAATGGGCGTAGACAACTATTACAGTTTAAGTTTGCAGGAATTGTCTTTTTAAGGTTAAGTGTACTATCATTTAATATATTTTTAGTAGTAGGTTTAAGAAATAAAAAAATACATAATTTTGTTAAAATAATTTAAATAATATAATATGTATAGATTAAAGTTATTTTTATTCTTATAGGATATATTGAAAGATTATAAATATTTATTTTTTGAATTTTTAGATGTGTTGAAAGTCTACCAATGAAGGTGCTTAAAATCATATTTCTGTCCACAAGTTAAAATTTAAATTATGCATTTATTTGTTATAAAATTCATCAAATAGTCACCCTTCCAGTAAAAGCGTAAGTAATATATTTTAAAATTAAAATTAAATTTAACTTTAATATTTTCATGATTTATCCACTCTAGTATGTCGTTCATTTTTCATTCATCTGTCATTTTAGCTGCGTAGCGAATAATGGACAAGGAATCCTCTTTCAGGACACGGCAGTGAGCGCAAAGTAAACAATGGGCGCAGATTGTTGAGGGATTTTTTTCTTCTTTGTGTTTATGTATTATTTATTGGAGAAGCATCGGTGTATTTTTTGTTTTCATATATTTTTATGCCAATTCTAAAGAAGCATTTATTAACAATAGAAAGCAATTGAAAGGGATAGGTTATATTAATTTTTATGTCCTCCTATTCAAGTCTGTTTATAAACCAGTTATTTATGATTAACCCCAAATCAATTGAATTGGCTTCATAGCACTGATTTAAATTAGTGTTCTACCTTTCTAGGCAACAAAAAGCTAGACAACTACTCCTAAACTGTACAAACGCTACTACATAATTACCGGAAGCTAGGATGTCGGATGTAATTAAAGATCCACTTTTTACAGTCACACCTGAACTTGTTTCCAGAAAACCTATGTGCCGTTAATGAGGAACGGTTTCATTAGGACAGTGCTTGAAGGTGACCTGGTGGTCTAGGGGTAAGGTGTCAGACTTCTATGCTGGCGGCCGGGGTTCAATCCTCAGTCCCGGCAAGGATTTATCTGATTACCAAACCCTTTCTGCACCTCTGACAAGACATCTTGTGAATGTGGGGAATGCCAGGCCTCCACCGTGGTTCGGATTCCACGTTAAACTGTAGGTCCNGAGGAATGCCAGGCCTCCACCGTGGTTCGGATTCCACGTTAAACTGTAGGTCCTCCATTTCATCTCACAATCACCCTACCATTACACATTAGCGTAAGTGCGTATAACCCGAACGGGTAGTAAGACGCGGTGCTAATAATAATAACAGTGCTTGAATGACGCAATGGTATCGAAGAAGTTAGGACCCCACAAAGATGATCGATTACTGCTGGTTTATTCCTAGGGATGATGAAACACCACAAATAGAGGAAAGTAACCGTAAGTTAATAGCTTATAGCTTTTATATGGAGTTATTTTGAATGTAGTACTCATCTAAAAAAAAAATTATCAAAAATAATTATGAATCTAATTATAGTGTTGAATGTTTTCGCCCATTTTTAAACATGAACTCTAGGGGAAACACTTTCAAAAACAAACCTTCTTAAAATATGGAGGTATTAATATTATTTTATATTAAATTGAGGTATAATCTTGAAACATAAAAAAAAGTACGTGATGCGAGAATTTTTGATCATTTTTGTAATCAGTACACACGATTTAGTGAAAAAAACAGATAAGCTCACCAATTTTATAAAAAAATATATTGTTATTTGTTGACTAGCGTAGTAATGTGAGGAATGCCAGGCCTCCACCGTGGTTCGGATTCCACGTTAAACTGTAGGTCCTTCATTTCATCTCACAATCACCCTACTTCTCACAATCACCCTACCATTACACATTAGCGTAAGTGCGTATAACCCGAACGGGTAGTAAGACGCGGTGCTAATAATAATAACTTGCGTAGTCTTAAAATTGCGTCTTACTTCCTATTAAAATCCATTAAAATAAATTTAATATATTTTTAAAAACAATCTACAATAATTTGTATTTATTTTAATAATCCATTGTTTTTCATTCCCTGAACTTAAATATTAATAGGCCTACACAACCTATTTTTTTTAATTTCAAATTTTCATGAAACACATAGGGTTTTTATAGCTATTTTTTTTAAATTCACTATTATTACGGAATTTATTTACAATTTAACTTATAGAATTATTTAATAAGAAAATAATTTAATATTTATTTACAAATGCTCCCTCTACTAAGGGTTATCGAATCTACTAATCAAACATTGACTGACTGAACTTATGAGCAAAAACGTAACATTATTATCCTTTTATTTAGTAAAATTTAAAAAACGATACCAATAAATCTAATCTTATCTCCGATTGGCTTTTATGAGAGCTGTATTCGTATAATTTATCATGGCAATCAGATTCATTTGGCAAACATGGATTCAATTTATAGACAACGCTCGTATTTATAACTGCGGAATCACCTGGTACGATTACGATGAGTCTACTTTGGATTCATTTCAAATTTGGTATAGTAAAACTAATTTTAAATTGACAGATCCTGACTGGCAAAGTTTATCTTTAAATGAGTGAGTTCACCTCTCACTAGGATAGTGAAACCATTATTATCCACCCAAAAAGAGGGACAAGGTTCTAGTCCAGATGATATGTATTAATTAATCTAGGACCCACATAAGTGATTAGAAGGCCTTAGTCATCATGCTTATGATGAATTAGATTGCTGATGATGAGGAGTTTAGGGTTTGAATCCCATCTAACCGTAATAAGGGTGAATTTTGCTAAGTGGTTTATCGGTCTCATCCCATGCAATTACGGCTACGTTTCCTCTAGATTATAATGTCCTCATACTTATCACATACGTATTAATATGCAAGAAGGGAAGTAAGGTTCCTTTCTTAAAGTCGATGTGAGAAGAATGATTTAGCAGCGTTGCCAATACTCGCCTATGTTTTCTTCTAAGATTTAAATTATAAAATTGATTCAGAGGGTGAAGTGTTGCAGTTTTATTACATAAGATAATTTATGTCTAAGAAATTATGACGTCACCAGTACTGGTCTCAGCCTTTACTTTCAATAATAGTAGAAACAGGACAGGTGCATGCGTTATTTGACAAAATAAAAAAATGCGTATACACATTATATACATGCGTGCACACATACATATACACCCTTCATAAAAATAGTGTTTTTAATTTTCAGCGGTGAAAACAAGAACAGAAATGAAGTAAATAAAAGATAATTTGTCATCGCACTTCCGGTGCCGGGGTTCTAGGAAAGCGTAGACTTCAGTGGTATGGGCACGTGATGAGAATGGATAACATTAGAACTGCAAGGCTATATTTTGATATAAAACTTAAAGGATTAAGACCATGGAAAAGACCAAGGAAACGCTCGTTAGACACTGTGAGATCAGATATGGAGAAAAGAATGTTTAATTGGGAAGACGTTAAGGGAAAAACATGATACAACAAAAGTAAGAAATGGAGAACACTTGTGTACCACTTCCGAGTAGCTGAAATTGATAATGATGTGATGAGGTAATAAACCAAAATCACCTATCTCATTTCTGTCAGAATTTTTTTTTTTTACAAAATGTTGAATAAGATTTCTGCACAATGGCTCCCATCCTCCTTTTTTTGCTATGTTCGGATGATTTCATATTTTTGAATTTTAACTGCCGATAGCATCTCTATTACACTAATAAACAATCCCACATCTAAACCCCAAGCGATTGTTGGCATTAAATTTTAAAATAATCCATTATTCATACAACGGGTTGCCTATCACAACCATTTGAGGCTCTATTTTAAAAGAGTTACGCGTATTTTTGCCGCCCGTGGAAACACAAACAATGAAAACAATGTATTTACAATGTTCGGACTCAAGAGTTCTTGCAACTAATCGCGAGGAAAGGAGAACGGGCTTCATAGAGACACAACCATTTTAAACAATGTATCGTCAAGCAGCGTTGCTTCAGATGAGCATTCTCGTAGAGACACGACCATTTTAAACAATGTATCGTCAAGCAGCGTTGTTTCAGATGAGCATGCTCATAGAGACACGACCATTTTAAACAATATATCATCAAGCACCGTTTCTAACGGTCGTTCTACTAGAATCTCTCGTGGGCATGGAATTTAAATTAAAAATTAGAATGATTGTGGGGGTGGGTGGTTGGAGGGGGGGGAATAGTTTAAATTCCTTCATTAGTTTGTCTCTCAAATAAGTTTCGATCCGTATTTATTACTGAAAATTCATATTAGATAAATAGCTAGAACTTCAACTATAGTTTATTTTTATCATCGTGTCTTACTTACACTTATGTGCTATGAATTGTTCAAGTTGAATTTAGGTGAAGGGTACCCACATTTGCGTGAAGAGAGAGTGGAAAAACATGTAGGAAAACCCACCCTCAGTAGACCTACATCAAAACGGGATCGATCGCCGATATCCCCGTCTTCGGAAATCTAGATAATTGCGAGATCAGTACATTAAACCATGTGGTGACCGAAGTAGGTACAACTATGGTTTTTTTTCAACCATTCTACGTATCAATGCTCACACTATTTAAATTGATAGTTTCAAAATATGTTAGTATAAGTAGGTCAATATTATATTCTCGGCCGGCTACAATGAGGGAGATTTATATATTTTATTTATAACTGTGTACTTCCCGTACCCTATACAAAACTAATGAGGAAGCAATTTCTCAAAATTACCCTCTCCCTTCCTAGCCCTTAAATTTAAACATATAGTATGGTTTAGAACGTAATAATCAATAATTATAGACCTATATTTAAGTATTCTAACAACATTTTTACTCTCTAGAGTAGTAGGATTGAGCTATTATCATCTCGGGTTTTTTAACAATGCGCACATTATTACAATCAGTGGCGTGCCATCAATGGACTAGTAGGACTAGGCTAGTCCCCAGACATTTTTAGTTTATCAATTTTGAGTTAAATTTTCACGGGAAATAAAAGCATAAAATAAAATCTATCTATGTCTCAATTTGCGTCACAATACTCAACGATATGATCGCTATTTGTGCGCCCCCCCTCCTCTTCCCACTTACAGTGACAATACACTCACATCAGAAGTACTGTCACAAGTAATCGATAATATTTGCGCGGGCCCCTTTCTCCTCTCCCATCTAGCATCGGAAGCGCTTGAGTCTTATCGGCTCTTACCGGGGAGAGGACCACTTGAAGCCAGCCTATTCCGTCAGTATAATAAGATATATGCAAAAGCTTGGCGTTCTGTCACAAGTAAATGCAATTTTTGTTTGCTTCTTATGAGGGGTAGTGTTGTGGTTGCTAAGCTTATATAATTGTTCCCATTAATGAAAGAGATCTTGTGACGTGTTAAAATGTTCTATTGTCAATTTAGTTTGACAGTGTTTGGAAGTTGGAAGTAGTAAATATGGAAGGGGACTCAGATTTGGGAACTATTCCCTCACAACCAAGCTTGGGGAGACAATGAGACAATGGACAATGGTAAAATTACAGACATGGGAAGAAAAAACCACTTGATTACACTTCAATTTGTTCAAGAAACAAGGAGGATTACATAAAATAAAAATAAGATACATATTTAAATCAGTGTTATATCTCATTTATGTATTCTTAGCTGCATATAAAATAACCTTCTTGGGTTGTTCCATGTAAATACCAATAATACTGTAACCAACTTATTTTTAAATGTGTATGTGATAATGTTTTGAATGAGATAAATTTTCCGTTTGCTATATCAATAAAAAAATGTATAAAATATTCACATATACGAGGGTCATCCAGAAAGTAAGGTTACAAGGGCTCCTGATGCCGGGAGAAATTTTTTGTTTCAAATTTGGCGCACCTGACGTGTAGGGGGGGATCTTAAAGGTCAGTTTGTTTGTTCCCGCGTGTTTGTCAGCCATTTTTTTCAGTCACAGTAAATTCTTCCGATGGAGAGGTCGTTGCGCGCTCCCGCCACCTCTTGTCCATGCGAGATCCGCGCGGTCATCCGTTTTTTGACTTTGTAGAACAATACCACCATGAATGTCCATCGGAAGCTCGTGGAAGTTTATGGTAGTGATGTGAAGAGTCAGCAACATGTCATTAAGTGGGTTAGGTTATTCAGAGAAGGCCGTACTGATACTCACGACGAGGAAAGGAGTGGGGGACCATCAGTGATTACTGACGAACTTGTGCAAAAAATTGAAGAACAAGAGCGAAATTACCGCTGTGTGACGCTTGACGACCTTCACGAAAAATTTCCTGACATTTATCGAATAAGTGATATAGTGTCGGAAAAAATTTGTTACAAGAAGTTGTGCGAGATGGGTGCCCATAATGCTCACACTGGAGCACCGTCAAAATCGCGTCACTACCGCGCGTGAATTTTTGGATCGTTTGGTACAGGAGGGAGAAGCTTTTATGGACTCTATCATAACGGGGGATGAGACGTGGGTGTGTCACTACATCCCATAATCCAAGAGACAATCACTTCAGTGGCGTCATTCATCTTCCCCAGCCACCAAAAGTTCAAGACAACCCATTCAGCCATAAAAGACATGGAAGCTGTGTTTTGGGACCATAAGGGGGTCCTTTTGGTAGATTTTATGCCTAAAGGGACCACCATTAATGTAGAGGCTTACTGCAATACCCTAAAAAAAACCTCAGAAGAGCCATTAAGAACCGCAGAAGGGGAATGCTGATCCGAGGAGTCAGCCTCCTGCATGACAACGCCAGGACCCACACAGCGCGAGTACCACAGGAGCTGCTGACATCGTTTGGATGGGATATTGTCACCCACCCACCCTATTCACCCGACTTGGCGCCTTAGGACTATCACCTTTTCACTAAACTAAAGAAGTTTTTTGGTTGGAAACGTTTTTCCAACAATCAGGAGGTCGAGGAAGCTGTGAAGAAGTGGCTGAAAGAGTTGGCGGCGGAGGTCTATGACACTGGCATACGAAAGGTTGGTGCCCCGAATACAGAAATGTCTCGATCTCGACAGCGAATACGTTGAAAAATAGTTTAATATATTTATGAAGTATTTTGTGAATATCAATTAAATACAAGCATTTTTATATTCTAAATAAATGTTGTAACTTTACTTTCTGGATGACCCTCATATTTGGTCACAAAAAGAAAAAATATTATGATTTAATTTAATTTAAATAAAAGGGGTTTAGTGGAAATTAGATTCCCGAGACAGTGAAATAAATGTTTTGTATTCAACATTGGTTGTTATAGCAACAATAAGTGTTGAAAAAAAGTTAATAGCTATAATATTATATTTCTAATTTAAAAAATTGTGTAAAATAAATTAGATAGATTTTGTTCAGTTCTTATAGAAGTTTTTATAATAAATGCTGTTCTTGGATGTCTGGAAATGGAGAGAGATGAAATTCGGATCAAATCAGAATGAAAATTGTCCTATGTTGAAATACTGAAAGTTTTGCTAGAAATAGAAAAATCTTCATATTAATGAAATAATGAGGAACTTTTCGTACAAACACTTCCAGTGCTTCACTGGCGTAACTTGTAAAGGTGCGCATTCCCTCGAGCATTAGTTGGTGCGTGTTCGGTTCGTTCTATTCGTTCGGAGTAAAATGCTCAAGTGAATACCTGTCTGAGAACCCGCGCCGAACGGAACTGAAAGACCCGAACGCTATCGAACAAACGTCGATTTTTTGGGAATTCTCAAAGGAAGTAATTTGTTCGTCTGTGCTCAATGGATACGTGTTTTCTCACCTCTTTGGACCATTCGGAGTGTTTACTGCGATGGAGTGAGCCGCAGAAGAATGTTTGAGGTTAATAGATATCTATGAAGAAATTGCTGTGGAACCCTCAACATGGACTTTTATTATGATAACATTAAAAAAAACACTATGCATGTGATTCAATGTTTGAGTGCTTCGTTGAATGCAACACAAGTTTATATATATAATATCAATATGTTGTTTTGAAATCTTGAACAGGTACAGCAAACTTGCAAAGGAGTCCCGCGTTTCTTAAAAAATTAACGTTAGTGTCAAACGACCTTTCACTCGTGTTGCTTTATGGAACTTTGTGTCCGTCGCAATCTTATAGCCGACAAGGTTAACTAAAATCTCAAAGTTTTGAGATTACATTCAGGTTAAATTTCGGAAATGTCCTTCGTCCATTCCCCTTAAAAGGTCTGTATTTTTCCGCCTACAAAAGATCCGCCTTATACACATTTTCCTGTCTCTCTTTTTATTCTTTTTAGTCAATGCACACAAGCACGAAGAAAGAACCTACGGCCACTATCAAATCCATTTTGAGACTGAGCTCTATTTGGCCTTTTCGTGGCAAAACTGGCGGGAACAAGTCAAGAACCAGCAAACGGTCCGAATGTTTGGAGTATTTGGACGTATCAGTTGTTCGAGCTCGTTCGGAGTGTTCGGCTTGTACGGTTCGTTCGAAGTAAAATGCTCAAGTGAATACGCTCCTTAAGACAGGTCCATGCTAGGACTGATACCATTCAGGAGTGTAATTTACCTTATCTAGAAATTCAAATTGTTTTAAACTTTATTTGTGGTATGCATTAATTTTAAAACATGCTGTTGAAAGAATCTTCATTAAATTTGTATTTAAACCTCTTAATTATTATCTAAATAAGTTATGTTCTTATGAATATTTAAAATCAAAATAAAGTGTAACAAAATGGTCTGACTGGTAAACAAAAATATAATAATTTAAACATAGATTCAAAAGGCATATAAATTAGTTTGCACCAAAGTTTTCAAATCAAAGCATAGATAGGCCTATTTCACCTCAATACTTTTCATTAAACGCTCCTTTATGATTTTTTAAACTATAAAGGTGCATTTTTAAACTATAAAGGTGCATTCACGTGATTAATGTCCATTATATATAGCAAACTAGAACTCGTTAATGATAACCTTAACTATTTCAACATGTTTTTGTATTCATGGTATGTACTTGTATTGCGTCTGGAAGACCGCCAGCAGATAATTTAAAATTATTATTAAATATGAACTAACCTAAAACATTCTAAGCTATGCTTGGAAATAAATACATACCTAAACATAATCAAAATAGGGCGAGATTTAAATCAACCAATTCCACTGCCCTGTGGTCTAAGGCGCCACTCTCGTATTAGAATAACTGTAGATGACAGGTATCTTGGGGTACAAATCCCGTTCGGGTGCACTCAAGGTTGGTTTTTCATAGTTTTCCACTTTTATTCCACGTAAATGAGGGTAGACTAAGGGCCAGTTTCATAGTTAAATTTAGTACGCCTCAAGTGCGGCGCTACACTAAGTGCATGACAACACCTACCTAAACTCGAATGGAATGGGCCGTTCTCGCATAGGAAACTGGCTCATTCCATTTTTGGTTTAGATAGGTGTCGTCATGTACTTAGTGTAGCGCCGCACTTGAGGTGCTACACTAAGTACATGACGACACCTACCTAAACCAGAATGGAATGGGCCGTTCTCGCATAGGAAACTGGCCTATTCCATTCTGGTTTAGGTAGGTGTCGTCTTGTATTTAGTGTAGCGCCGCACTTGAGGCGTACTAAATTTGACTATGACACTGGCCCTTACACTAAATCTAACCTTATTCATGCTTAACCCATTACAGTAATTAGTAGATAGAAATGCGTATAGCTCGAATGCGTAATGCGACGTGGTGATAAATAAAATATGTTTCCATTACTCTTTACTTTAAGCGAGTAAACTATCATCCACTTTCATATGTATCACAGTCTTAATACAAATTATATATATATATAATGTATATTTTACAATATTTTCCACAATATTATAGTTTAAGATAAAAAGGTAAGAAATATGTTTAAAATCGTATATTTTCAAGATATTTATATATAGAGAGAATTGCCTGTCTTTTCAACGACTAGGAAAGTTATACATAGCTAAAATCTTTAAATTAAACAATCGTCTATACATTCGAAATATACGAGGTATCTTATTTATACGTAACCTACGGTAATTAATTTAGACAATTTGGAAATATATGATTGTAGACATATTACTTACCTCTTTACCTTAAACTATAATATTGTAGACAATATTGTAAGATATTGCACTGAATAAAATTAGTGACATATTACAATCGGTCAGTTAAAATTACAAAATTAATACAAATATTACATATTTTTGCACCCGAGCTAACTTTAAAGCTATTGAAAAAAAGACAGTTCAATAAACGAGAAAAGAAAAGATATTACTAGTTTGCATAAGAATTTTGTGTTTGATATTTATATAAATTTTTAGTTTATTTCAAAATATTATCAAGAATTTAGAGAAAATTGTGATTCTTGAAGTAGAAGGTGAATATGTACGGAAATTTGATTGAACATCGCTACTTCAATATTTTTGGTCAAACAGGTTGAAGCTAATAAATACCATTTATTTCCCAAATATGATTCAGATTTAATACACCCATACATTTTCATATATTTATGTTTAATGTATAGGCTAATGGACTATCTGGATCATCATATAGTTACCAAACTTCCTATAGACGTAGCTTTGAGAACCAAAACAAGAAAAAAACTAATTGCTGGACACAGTTTGTACTCAACAGCCTTATAAAGGTAAAACACATAAAATAAAACTAAAACTTTACCTGACACTTAAAACTTATAAAAAGCGCCTTGGGTGCCTCCCTGGACTCAGTCCGGCTAAGTATAGAACTTTATATGTAACTTATAAGGGTTTGGGGGCAGACGTCTGAGAGGCTTGAAACTTGTGAATTAGAAGTAAAAGATCCTGCGGCAACAAACTTTGACAAGAACCTAGGTCACAGACAAGTAAGAAACAGAATCTCAACCTTACGGGGGTTTTGCTGCGCTCCTTTTGCCAGATTGAGTCCTTCAACACTTGGCTTCTCTAGTGTCACTGATGGGTGATGATAGGACCAACCGCAGCGATCCTAATAGTGAAGGACTCAAGCTGCTAAGAGGATCGCAACCATTTTAACCTGTAGAATGAGTGTCTTAGTATGTTATTATTATTATTAGCACCGCGTCTTACTACCCGTTCGGGTTATACGCACTTACGCTAATGTATAATGGTAGGGTGATTGTGAGATAAAATGGAGGACCTACAGTTTAACGTGGAATCCGAACCACGGTTGAGGCCTGGCATTCCCCACATTCACAAGATGTCTTGTCAGAGGTGAAGGAAGGGTTTGGTAATCAAATAAATCTATGCCAGGACCGAGGATTGAACCCCGGCCACCAGCACAGAAGTCCGACACCTTACCCCTAGACCACCAGGTCACCGAGTATGTTATTATTCTGTGGCCTATGTTCACTCTATTCAACTACGGGCATACTTATGGATGATATCCACCAACTAATAGGGCTAAAAGGTCATCAGAAAGGGATCAAATTACTTCTTTCAAAAACACATGATTTCATTAAAATGGTACGCCAGACGTAGTGACATAAACACGTTACAGGCATCCAGAAATCCCACGTTATTTAACAAGTGGCTTATACATTTCACAATATTGTTCTCGTAAAAATAGATGGGAAATGTTTCCACATGTATTTAAGGGATTATAAACCTCATATTTGAAGTTACATTAGAAACTATATAACTTTCACAGACACGTCAAGGAAAATGTTGCAGTTCTGAGATTAAAAGAAACAGTTATAATTAAATTAAGTTATGTTTTAATAGGGTCACAACGAAATTAACATTTTTAAGATAATTGGGTATTGTTGCGGTTATTTTGAAACTTAAGAACTACCATTCCCCCGTTTCGGTGGTTGCGTGGACTATCGTGATACTCTTGTGTTAGAATGGACTACTGAAGACGGGGAGATATGGATTCTATCCCGGTCGGGTGCACTGAGGATGATTTTTCATACATGGTATTCCACTATCCTTCCACGCAAATCCGAGTGTACTTCTTCTCAATTAAACCTTACTAATCTCTAAGCCATTAGTGTAATTAGTACATAGGAATATAAAGCGAAAGGGTAGTAAGAACAATTACTACCATTCCACAGTAAGTACAGGGGTGTCAGAACACTTCTCTCCATATAGACGGTGCCCTTGAGGGAAACTCACAGCTCATGTCAGGTGATCATTGAAATTGTATCACACTCTGTACCTTAACTGAAGTATTAAGGATAATTTAAGAATAATAACATATTACCCCCCTCGGTGGCTGCATGGTCTAAAGGCCGATTCACACAGAACGCTAAGCTAAGATTTGCTCTTCTAACTTTTTAGTAAAATAGTGGACCATATATTTAAATGTATTGGTTCACACAAAAAGCTAAAGCTAAGCTAAGTTATGCCTTGCTACGCCACGCTATGTTTTCTTACGATTTCTGGCTGGGCAATTTTTCCATCCATCTCCCATCTTGAGCCATCTTACGTTGCGCATGCGCATAACGCAACTTGGGCTCAGTGTTGAGCAGACGCAATGCTGGTTTGGTGAAAATAACCAAATAAGTGTTGAAGTTTTGTTTTCAGTTTGTTTCACGTGTATTTAAGTAATACTCTATTTAGGTTTTATATTTAATAAATGTTTTTATCTTAAAATGGAAGCGTTAATTCAACAAGTCAAACTTCCACCTCCTAAATTATCATCTTCCAAAACCGCTGCTAACAGCAGCATCTTTTTTTACTCAGTACTATCATGTGAACTCAAACAAGACATTTTGAAGAACACCATAGTAACTAAACTTCACTGGAGCAGACCAGAAAGAAACAACACTGAATTCTGAAGTGAAAGAAGGAACCATTGCTTAACTTATCTTAGCAATGAGTTGAAACCAAATTGACAAAGTCTTAGAAGAGGACAGCACAGCCCAGCTTAGCTTAGTATTCCGTGTGTATCGGCTCTACTATCGCTCTGGACTAGACTGACGATGACGAGGAGATAGTGGTTCAATCCCGGTCTGGTGTACTGAGCGTGGTTTTCATAACTAGTTTCTTACACTCTCTCCACGCAAATGCGAGTACATTTAATCTAAATTCAACTTTAATCATTTCTACCACATTAGCGTAATTAGCTCATAAGCATAGAATCCGAATGGGCAGAAAGAAGCAGTGGTTAAAAAAAACAGTATATTTTACACACACATATACACAGTAGTTGAAAGATACATAGCATATAAGTATTAATATAACAATATAAAACATACCTTTTTTTTTGAATTGAAGAAAACAATATATGTTGTACATTTTTGAAACATGTATTTATTTTTAATAGAGAAAGTGAAAAAATAAGTGTTTAGTGGAAATATTAATGATATATTTTTAATAAATTAAAACTTTTTTTTTTCAGAATCTTTTCTCTGTTCCTTAGATTATTCTATACTCGATTCTTACTGGAATAGGCCTAAAATGAAGTGGGAACGGCTATATTGATTTATTTTTAAGAAAAACAATATGGCTGCCAAGACAGGTAAACCTTTTTTACCAATTTGATTTTACTTTGGAAATTTCGGTAAGCGTCTATTAAATATTAATAAGACTTTTAAAACATTTTTGCCTTTACAAATTAGTCATAATTTTTATTTTGGCTTTACAATTTTGAAATAAACTTTAACTATATTATTATTACTATTTACTTTGTGACAGTAAATTTGGTAAGCAATCGTAATATATTTCTTAACACAGTGTTGGTATCTGCTAATATGGATGTTTATTTGTGTTTTTTCTTGGATACATTATGCTACCACGGTAAATATGTCTACATATTGAAGCCAAACATTAATTTTTAGGTTTTAATATTCAATCAATGCTTTTATAGGTTTTAATATAGGAATAGATGGAATAATTAAGGAAAAAATGGGTTACAAATGGCCTTTAATATCCGATATTCATTAATCTCTTAATAAATCTTTCACAATCATTTGCACGTATCTTTAGGAATCGAGGCCTTAAGAATCAAGGTATTTTCTCGATTCTCGATCCTCTCGTCGATAGCCTCAAGAATCGATAAGTATCGAGGAATTGTGGAATCGAATCTCCCAGCTCTAATATATATAATATTTTAGAAAACATTATAAAAAATAGTTGAAAGTAAGGAGAGGTTATAATAAATGTTAAGACTTAAATAAGTTGATGTAGAAAAATAGATTTAAAAAATAATTTATAGATTAAATAGTTAATAAAGTGGTAGATGTATTAATTGAAATTATTAAGCACAAAAATGCATAATTTAAATATAATTTTGGCGAAGAAACATAGTGTAAGATATGAACATATATATAAAATTATAATGCATCATCAACTAAAATATAAATCTTAAAAGAGTTTATGAAAATTCTAAAACATAAGTTGACACATTAAAATATTAATACAAAAATATAAGATTCAAAATAGTGTGGTATGAACAGTAGTCATAAGTCCAGACATGTTAATAAATAAAATAATAAATATTAGGTTAACATCTTCCAAACTGCCGAACAAATTAAATGAAGTGATTATGTAATGTAAAATAATATAAGTCTTATCTGTGTCTTTGTCCCATTACTCCTTTTTGATATCCAGCTCTGGAAAGAGGCTAGATTACTTCATTCCGAAATGTTTCATTACTATGTTACCGTAATAATGGATACTGCAAATGAAAGTAGATAAATTAAGACTAAAGTTATACAATAATATTGTGAAATACCATTAATCTGTTATAAATTAATAAATATAAATTATTAAAACAAACCAACTTACTTATGTCGTGGGGAAAAACACGATGTGTTGCTACGATGGCTGAATGTTAACTAAATAAGGGATGCTCAGATGGAAAAAATATGTGTAAAAATAAAAGACGTATGCCAAACAAACTATAAAAGATAAAGTTTTCAAGACCACGGTGTAAAAATACCAGGTTAGGGAACTACTATTGAAACGAGTTGAGTGTTGAATGATCTATGGAATCAAGGATGGATAAACTATTGGAAATGAATATGGAGAGTAGATATAAGGTAATAATCTTCTCGATTCCGGCTAGAATGGATATTTTTTACACAACTGATGGTAGAGCAGGGTAAGTTAGGTTACAGGATTTTGATATTTTAGGGTAAATGTTTAAATGTATTTACAAGAATTTGATTTGAAAATTGTAATTGTTCATTGAGAATTTATTTTTTATGAAATAAAGCTGCTTGAACGAAGAAATTTTCAACTGTGTTTAATTTTGTGGCTTTATGAGAGAAGTGAAGAGGTTTGATACATTGGTATATTGGTTTGGGTTGATGGTTTGTATTTTTTAGATGGTCTGCAAATTTATATGTGGTCCTATTGTACTTAAAATCAGAAAAGTGTTTTTAATAACGAGCCATAAAGTTTATTTTGGTATTGAATTACATTTTTACTGTATGTTTAATTTTTATTTAAATTGCTGTTTCTAAAATTTTTCTTAATTGTATTATTAGTGGTAAAAGCAATGTTAGGATTGTGTATTTTGACAATGTTTGTGATACGACGAGTGTCAGGCCCAGTGAAAGTGAATTTAATACAAAAATACTTTTGATTTGAGCTGTTTGGATTCTAATTAGTAAGGGTAGTAGAAACGTTATTAGATATTAGCTTGTTTTACTGTAAGATATTTTTAAATAGTGGAATGAGAATAACCATTATTTGTGGCTATCAGTTTGATAATATTTAGCTCAGTTTTGTAATTTGATTTGCTGAGTGGGATATTCAGTAAACAATGAATTTGGTTATTGAAGGCAGAAAATTTATGAGAAGTGGGATGATTTGAATCAGTGGGGATGATTGCATCAGTATGAGGGGGTTCCCCTATATATATTTGTAGATTAATTTGTTATGCAAATTTTTATAAATAAATATATATATATTTATATCGAGTGTATGGGTGACTACAAAACCCATAGACCTATAAAACTGAAACTTTCCTTAAACATTAAGGAGAAATTCAGGAAGCACAAATATTAACTTTTTACTTCCTACCATAATAAGACTTGAATAATTTAATCACTAGATTACTGGTTTATGAGGTTAAAAAGGTATCCAATACGGTTCACTATTTTTATGTGGTATTGAGTATACTAGCGATTGGCTGTATTTTGGGATTATTTTCAAAGAAACAATTTATCCATTAATTCAAATAAATTTTTAAGGTACCACTAATTTCAGCTGGGTAACGCTGGGTACTTGTAGCTAGTTAAATATATTTATTGATAAATACATTTTCTCCCAATACTTTTCTTATACAGTCTATTCAATTTTAATTTCATCACTAGTGGGGTAGTAATTAGGAATTTAAAGTTTTGAAAAAATTTACCCACATTCGCGTGAAGGGACGGCGAGAATATTTAGTAAAAATCTCTCTCAATACATCTAGCTGGGCTTTGAACTCCAACCTTCCCATCAACAGCCAAACCTAATAGACAAGCCTGACATATATTCCGCGTGCCCACTGGTGCAGTTTTTAAAGTTAATTAAATTAATAATGTCTAAGACACTCACTTTAAAATATGTTAATCCACGCTTGCACATTTCCTTGAAAGTAAAACAGTGTCGGGTTAACTTCCTGCTGAGAAAGAGGTATTATTTCTCGTTGACAATCGAGCATCGTGCAACTGATGGACCTAACTAGCTTGATAGAATGTCGAGATAAGCGAGTTTCAAGTATTAACTGGTAAAACATTGTTAAGTGATTGGTTGTCTAAATAGTACGGGTGGAGATTCACCCCAGTAGAAGTTAATACTAGATAAATGGAAAAACAGAATAAGTTGATGAGCAACCAACCACCTGAGAACTTGATGAAGACCACTATCTCGGGGCTCCCACTATGTGAGGCTCAAACTAGGTTTCTTAGGCATATTGTGAGGTCCCTATCGATCGCTAGTGTTTGCGCGTCACGTGATAGTGTTATATGTTATCTATTTGTAGTGGTTTAGTTATTATCCACGGTAAATATATTTTTAGTTTTCTATCGCTTGATTCTTCACTTCCATGCATCACCCAATCCTCT
This sequence comes from Timema douglasi, assembly GCA_901482245.1. Taxonomy (NCBI): domain Eukaryota; kingdom Metazoa; phylum Arthropoda; class Insecta; order Phasmatodea; family Timematidae; genus Timema; species Timema douglasi. The sequence goes on along the minus strand of CABEEJ010000709.1, from coordinate 114,481 downwards.
ATGAGTCCAACGACCTTACCCCTCAGGATCTGTTCAAATAGTGTAGCTCCCCGTGATGCCATGGTAATGTTGTAGTTAGGGGTAGCTATCCGTGTAAAAAGGGAGTTAACAATATACGAGTATATGTAGAGGGAGTGATGTATTATACTCAATGGAATTGAAATATCTCCAAAACCTTGAACGTCATTCAAACCTTGACGTTATATTAAGCCTTCGTTTCTAAAATATGTATCAAATATATTTTTAAGAAAACCCTTATAAATAAACATACATAATATAACAAGTAGGGGTAGATACATGCACGGTAAAAAGTCAAACTGTTCAAATCCAAGCAACGTCTGAATTATATAAGTTTATTTTTTATATGGCTAAATCTAATAGTTTGATATTACATATTAGTTCTAAGATGTGAGTAGGCCTACATAATGCTAGATGTTTGTTTCAAGTTAATTTATTAAAACAAATATTATTTAATGGCCATATCTTTGGAATATCACGTTATTAATCTCAAATTAAAATAATAAAATTAAATTAGGTCAAATGTAATATTAATAACAAATAAATGGTACCGCAAAATCGCACTAACTTTCTCATCTCATAGTATATTATAGCTTGGTTCAACATTTTCAACATTATGATTTAAGTAAACTACTCTTAATTATATTTTCTTTGGAAAAACAAAACTATCATCTTGTTAACAACAAGAAGAAATCTATATGTATATAAAAAAAATTGTTGAAAGGTTTTTGATAAATTTACAATTTTCAAAAATCAGTTATTTGTAAGCAACCCTAAAATGGGTTTTAGTTTGTAAGAATAAATCATATTCTTATTTATCATGAAAACCAATTTCCAGATATTCAGTTTGAACTTAATAATTATCAAGACCCTTTTAAAAACATTTAATTTTTCTAAGATGATAATAATAATTAGCACCAAGTCTTACTACCCGTTCGGGTTATACACTTAAGTACTAATTACTAAAATGGGCTAAGAATTGGGAAGGTTGAATTAGAGGAAGTGAAGAAGCATGGAGGGAGAGTGAAAAACTATTTAGGAAAACCACCCCCAGTTCACCCAAGTGAGATTCGAACCTTGATCTCCCTGTCCTCAGAAGTTCAGCTCAACACGAAACTTGCGTGTTAGCTAACTACGCCACCAAGGCAGGTCATTTTTCTAAAATATGTCATAAGTAAACTACGTTAATTTAAATGCTATGGGTAAGGTCCGAACCCAGATAATATTGACGTTATCCAAAATACGGAGATACTGTTGAGTGATAGGTGATTGGTTAATGTTTTTCGAAGTTTTTCCAGATAATATTGGCATTAACCACCCGCACTTGGATAGTGTAAATTTCTATGGTTTAGGCTAGGTTAGTTATGTTAGGTTAGGTTAACTTAGATTAAGTTAGGTGAGCTTAGTTTATGTTAGATTAGTTTAAGTTAGGCTAATTTAAACTAGATTAGGCAAGGTTTGTGGAATATAAAGCATAAAAGGAAGCATTTTGATTGTTAGTACACTACTACGATCCAATTTACTGTCCAATTTTGAAATATTTCCAAAATAAAATTCGGATTGACACGTGATTTGTTTTACAAATATTATTCCACTTTATTCAAGTGATTCTGGAGAGAGTAGATATTGTCCAGATGATGTTGTAAATAAAATAAATTACTTTCTATTTCTGACTCTAGCCACTGCACCTAGCTAATGCTAACATCTCCTGGCTAAGCTCAACATCCAGATTTCGCACAATACCTTTAACACATATATATATATATATGTTAAGAAAAATAAACAAACACAGCTATTTACCATGTAAAATTGAGACCAGATACCAATTTTGAACCAAGATTTATTGTAGCTATTTTTTAAAATGTTCGAATTTTTCAAGGTAAGTCATCGGTGAACTACTAAAAATGATTTTGTTTTTAAGAAAAAAAATTATTATTTATATCGTAAGAAGATTACCAGATACCCAATTTGAATAAAAATTTTGGACACATTTTTTAAGTTCTTCGAATTTAAAAAAGTAATCAGTTACCTAACAATATTCTTTTCCGGAAAAATAAGATATATACATTTATAGTTGCCATTTAGAGCACTTCTCGAATATACATTTTAAATAAAATCGTTAGAGCTAATTTTGAAACAATTATAATAATGAAAAATCAATTAAAGGACTAGAGTCAAAAGCCAAAATATCTTAATAGCAAGTCTGAACAAAATCCATCAAACCAATTCAAATGTGACCAGGAATAGACAGACAGTCAAACAAACGGAATTTTGAAATCCACTTTTTGGGGTTTGGGGGCACTTAAAACTAAATATTTGTCATAATCTCGAGGACCGACATTTTCACTATTATAATACTTTATCTCTAGATGAGAAAGTAAAAAGCTATTAAGGGAAAATTATAAAAACTGAAACTCACTCAAGGGCCTACCGTTAGCCTTTACTTGACTTTACTTTACTCGTTTACCATGTTTATTTTTGGTTTGAGACATATTATTTTTTAAATAACTATAAAAATGATTTATAATAGATATTAAAAGAAAATATAATATATATTATATTTTTACATCTATAATCATTGATAATTTATGAGAAGAATTGAACTGCTTGTGTGAATTTAAAATATAATTGAAATCTGTAGCAATTTTATCTACCATCTTTTTAAGTCTGATTTCACACTAAAAGAATTTCTTTTATTATTTTTTCAAACATAAAGAGCAGAAAAGATCACTTAAATAAGTTGTTAGAGAAGGCATAAAATGTAAGTATTATTGATTTTTCTGAAAGTTCTTTGTGCTGGATGACGAGAAAACTAATATAAAAGTGATTTTCCAAATACTCCTCTCAAAGATTGGGCACAAGGGATGTAACCAATCCCCCACTTTTGCGCCTCACTTACTCGCCGGGTTTTAATATGTGAATGCATCTCCAATGTGTTTAGTATAGGCCTATATGAATTGCTAACTGCAGAAAGGAAATATTTCCAAAAATACGTAAATTGAGATTTTCATATATTCATAATCTATATTGATAGACGCATTTTGATTGACTTCATAAAGGAAACATTTGCTGTTAAATATCATTGTATGACGTCACTTTAAAAATGACATTTATCGCAGATAGGAAACAAGTTGGAGTGGTTTCTTTTTCTGTAGTTAATTTCGCCGGCCACCATAAAGATAGCGCTAGTATTCATACAGTCTAATATCAAAACTGCTGATTGCCACTGTTTTCTTTATCTATGCTCTTTCCTCAGTTGTGTTGTGTTTCCCAGAAGTGTTTTATTGTTCTTTCCGAGATTTATTAAAATGTGTAGTTCAGATGAAGTGGACGGTGATGTGGGGGAAAACGAAAGAAAGGTGTTATAAAATCTGTTAAATAAAAAAAGAAATGTGATAATAATACCAAAGTCAGTGGCAAAAAGCACATAAACTGAGATCACTTAAGTTGGCCCCCCCACCCCATCAAAATTTAAATTTAAATGTACCACCGTTTTGCACCTATTTTGAACCGTTTTGCACCCAAGTATTACGTTTTGCACCCTAACCCAAGAGGAGGTACGACTGTTTATGTTAAGGGGAGGCCAAGTTAAGGGTAGCCCCCCCCACTATCAAAATGTTGGATTTTTTTCATGCCATCTTAAAAGTCTTGTTTTGCACCGTTTTGCACCCAAGTATGGCGTTTTGCACCTGAATAGTTTTTCAAGAAAAAAATATTTAAAATGGAAAAAAGTGGGGGGGCCAAGTTAAGCGTAGCCCCCCCACTCACTGATTGGGGTTTTTTTCAATGCAAAAATAAAAGTCCTGTTTTGCACCGTTTTGCACCCAAGTATGGCGTTTTGCACCCTAATAGATTAGCGAGAAAAAAATATTTAAGATACAAAAAAATCAAGTCATTGGACGCTTCTAGCGGGGTAGCAAATGGTTTGCCGTGTGAATTTGTGATACAATATTGCCTTCTTTTTTTTAGTTATTAATTGGCACCCCATATAGTTCAAAAACACAAGTTGCCACTTCCGAAAATCATGTGGGGTGGGGGCGGTAGTGCTGGGATGTATGGCGCAGGGGGAGGGGAATTATCATGTTATTTGTTACAACATTATTGACTGTAACTTCCATAGATTTTATGATATAAAAGTCCACAATAACTAAAATTAAACCTAAGAAATTTATCTACAATTTGGCCCATAGCATGTAATTAACTTATTAGCTCCAGAAATATGAATAAACTATAAACATTTTAACTTTTTTTTTCTATTAGTTTTTGTTGTAGTAAGCAAATTTATGTTTTTAGATTTACTCATGGTAACACTTATAATAGTGTTTTTAACTCTCTTTAGTTTGACATATTTATGGCCTCCCTATCACAAACATTATATTAATATTCCCTCAGCAGATGTGCACATTAATGTAATAATAACTTAACTTGTTCAATGGCATTATTGGCTTCGAAAAATGTTATACTTTAAAAAATAACTGTGCTTAACTCCAAACCAAAGCATTAGGAGAAATCTTTTATATTAAAGGCTTACGAGAAATTAAGTGGTCTTGCAAAAACTTTGTTTTGAAAAGTAAAAAAATATAAGTTGCAATATTTACTGAACCATATTTCTTATAGTAATTCACGAACATATAGTGAATTTGCTTATGCATTTGTTATTCAGTGCAGATAGAAAAAATACACAAAAATAATCGAAAATTATTACTGTACGTTAGAATATTGTTTGTAAATTCTGTGTTATAATTCTAAGTCATCACAATTACAACAGGAGCACAATTTTGAGAGTAAATTTGTTTTTCAAGAGCATTTTATGAGCTCTAATATTTCTGAAGGTGCTGGTGGCATTTCTGTAATTTTCGGGACATAATAATCATTACTAGCTTTCCAACCATAGCCCGGTTCAGGAGATGGTACATTTGGATGAGCAGTAAAAACATTGTTCCAAATTATGCACTGATAAAATAGCCCTCAATATAGAGAATTTTAGAGCAGACAACTTTGGTGGCATCTTTTCAGATTCCACTTTTTTTAAATATACCACCTTACTTCTCTCACTTTCAATGCTGTAGATCATGGCATATAAAGTTTTCAGACTAATTTTTCTATACTCTCTTCAACATAATCCCAAATTTCCTTTGCCTGAAAGACATTCTGTGGTAACACAGCCAGTGAAGGCATGAAATCCTGGCAAAGCATTGGCTTTTTGTGGATCCATTACTAGATAATTAATGCTTGATAATTGGAGTAGAACAGTTAACAATGCTGGCTATTATGTTGGTGGTGCAGGTATCAATGAGGTAACATGATCTGCAGTTATTGTCAAAACAGTGGTTATATGAGAAATGAAGGTGGCCCATGTTGGAATATTTGAATTGCCTCTCATGTCTTCACTTACACATTGTTTGCTATCTTGCAGGGAAGCACCTCTGATTGATGTCTTCCCTATAAGCCATAATTTCATGTCGGTAATATCAGGGTGGCTTACAGAAGCTGGGCTGAAGTCAGGATAAGTTTTGAATTTTATAATCTGTTTGGATGGCATAATACAATCTTTAATAACAGTTGAACAGTCAGGAAGGTATATTGCACAATTTCCAGACGTTTTCTACAGTTAAACTTGTGTACTGTCATCTGCTTCTTTTCGATGATAAATGGCTAGCGCTGTGGCATGTTTAATCTTTTTTTTTTCCATTAGAGGTATCTTCCATAAAATCTACAATGTCTGCTAAGAAAAATATATATAGGCTCTTGACCATATTTGCAGGTAAATGCACTCCATTATTCCTCCAGACATCACCCATATCACACACTGCGATTTGAGCCTTATACATGAAAAGACAGTTACACTTGATCAAGAAGTCCAATTCATGAAGCAAATTGACAATACTTTTGTTTATAGTGGCTTGGTAAATTGCCATTCTTATGACAACTTGTTGTGGCCTAACATGTATTGGTTTAATATTGTCAGTACATGAACGGTACACTTGTCTCTCATTGTATATCATAGCCATAGCAGTTTGTGAGATACTCAACTTAAGTGATCTCATAAACTGGACTGGAAAAATGGTTCCCGCTAAAACTCCTGTTTCACCAGTTTGTGTGTAAATAGAATTTACTTCTCTATTTTTTTTAACTTGTTGTTTGACATTTTTTGTTTACTATGAAGGAGATGGTGGTAAAGGATCGAATGAAGTATGTTCTTTGTTGAACTGGCACATTGAAAATAAAATCAAGGCCGATGTTAAAAATATGTACATCTTTGCTGACAACTGCACAGGCCAAAATAAAAATAATTCACCTCTGCGACTCAACCCTTCTCTATAGATAAGGCGTTGTAGGGAAAAGAATAGAAAAAGCATATCACCAGCCATCTTTATGTGACCCACACTCAAATATACAAAGCCCACGTACCCGAAACTAGCATTGTTAACGTTCGGTAAACTAATTTATTCAACTGTTGACGTAAAGGGAGTTAGGGTTTGCTTAATGTAAATGTATAACAAATGGCATTAAATTGGCAATTGTCTGAAGGTAGGTTTTTTTAACAGAGATAATGATAAAATGGTAAACAGTATAATGTTTATTGATTGCGGACAGTGCGCAACAGCAAATATTCCAACAATATTTATTGGGAAGCGAATAAATTTACTTGAATAAAAAAACAATATAAGGTCACACCGTTCTAAACGCATTTATCTAGATTAAAGAACATTCATCATAAGTTAACAGAACCAATTCAAAAGTAAACAAGTTTAATTATTGGGAACAATAATCTAATCGAAATGAAAGCAGGAATACAACCTATCGTTTAAACATTATGACTAAGCCATTCAAAAGTTACCTGTGAATATATGAGATTAAGTTTGTTAGAAAGTCTATACAAATTATATCTCATAACTTTTACATAACAACTAGTATATATTTTCATAACTATACACCTGGCTATAATATTTACAAGAAAAGTCATTATTCTCATATAACAACCAGTTAGGTGGGGGTAGACTAGACACCAAAAGGATTAATTTCTTTCTAAATTATCTACTTGGTTAACAATAAAATTAGAACATATTAGAAACATTTAACGAATTTACCACTCGCATAGAACTCGAATATATGATACAAAACCATATTAGTTACATATATACCTACTACAACTGTAAGTATATAGCCAAACAAAATATAGTGCAAGATAATGTGCGAAGATTCAATTCCATAATTTGACTTACGAATAAATCAACCAAACCTGCAATAAAAGGCATGGGACCAAAACTTGCCCGTATCCAAAACAAATCTAATTACCAAGGAAATTAAATTTAGTAAAAAAATTAATGAATAAATATGCTGAAACATTATCAGCGTTGATTCCTACATAATATAGAAAGAGTTTAGTTGCTCCCCAGTTTTCAAATATATTTTTTTTATAAAAAAAACCTTTTTCAAAATAGTGCACACTTACATGTTGTTAGTTCCTAAATCCTTATTGCATCAAAGTGTAATCGTTCCGTTCTAGGTACCGGCTTATATTTCACTTATAACAGTGGGGAAAAATGGTAGGTAGGTATTCCATGACCAAAGAAGTCATCTTCAGCTAATCAGAAACGGCCCTCTCATTGAGGCCTGCGAACAACGTCGAGAGGATGACTTTGAGGGGACTGGGGGAGACACACGTGATAGCAATTGTCTCTCTTTTCCTCAAGCTTTAGCGCCTGCGCAGCGTCCTCAACTCGGGGATAAGCGAACAGGGTCACATGGCACTCCATGTCTTCATTCTAGTTTTCTTGCCAACTTGAACGATGCACAGTGTTCTGCGTTGACGTGCGTGGAGGATCCATACAAGGCGCTGATTTTCTGGTAAAATGGGATAAGTGTGTATACACCTTTCTTAGGTGGTGGAAGTTGGTGGCGAAGATAGTTTGTAGCCACGGTACACGACTTTTGATGACTCTCTGTGAAACAAAAAGATTTACGAAAATAATACATTTATTTTTCCGCTTAGAGGACATTCTTCCATGCCTGCTGATAGGGACTTCAGCATCATTAGAAGGAAATTGAGAGGGTAGGAGAGGTACTACACCATTCCGGAAGTAGTTGATTTAATCAAAACATCATCAAAGATTAAAGATAAATTTTCTATAGTTGAAATAAAAACGGAAGCAATCATGGACTACAAAGCTTGATGGCCCTAGTTTTATAAGAAAACCTGCCTCAGTAATACCTCTTATGGAAAAGAAGTAAGTAGAGACAAAACATATATTTTTCACTTTCAAAATACCATGAGCTGTGTTTCTCCTCTGATGCTCTCTTTGAAGTACAATGTAGCATTTTTATAAGAGGAATTGTGGTTGACGCCTACAAATTAAGAAACCCAAACTTAAACTTCCAGACAAACAGGCTTACACAGGAAATATACCTATCAATACTGCAAACATGGAGGACATTAAGAAATCTCTGGTGTATGTGACCGAAGAGAGAATCGGATTTTGGAACAACATTATAACATGGCCTGCTACAAATAGTGGTAATCTAGTGAAAATAATTGACTCAACCATGTTCACTTACAATTACAAGCAAGTCAAACAGTAAAATTAAAAAAAAAAAAATCCAATGTGGTTACTATCTTTATTTACCACACATCATTTACTGCAAAAAGGGAACAGGTCCATCACTTAAAGTTTGTTCCAAAATTACCTTAATTTAAATTAAGGCGGATATTATGATTGACATTAAAATAAGATGCAACTAAAAATAGCTTTTTTTTTACATATTTATCACCAAAACAACTGGAAAATAGTTTTTTGTCTCTATTGAGCTATTTGGGTTTTTGGACAAATTTCCTATCTGCGGTTAGCAATTCATATAGATGATCTACCCTTTTATTTAAAGTCTTATAAAATCTAAAAATTATATAAATGTATGTCCTGGATTACCGAGACAATCTAGCGGAACCCCTGTGGAGACTTGGGGAACCCTGAGATTTCGACAGCCATGTCATTAACACGTCACAATAAACTTTGTGAAGACAACGGTTATAAATTGCCTTGTGTGTTTTTGAAGACAAGCTATGAACTGAATACAAATATATTGACTAGCAAAATACTAAATATGTTTCAAACTTATATAGAAAAGATTTATATATGTTTTTGATTTTAGCATTTATCTAAAGTTTTTGTCTTTTTTTACTCTACAAATGTTATTCTCAATGTTTTTACCTCAAGTTAATGAAATTAATAATATTTAAGACACTCACTTCGATAATTTAATAAGGTTTCCTTATTTAAAATCTAACCACTCCTAAAATATATGCAATTGTATCTGAGCTATTCGTTACATTTCATAATATTCAACAAGTTTTGACTTTTAAATATTCAAAATTTATATAAGAGTTGTCACACTAGAATGGTCCAAAATTCAGCTTGGCTTTAAGGGGAAACTGGTCAAAATGTTTCGCTATCCCTGACTTAGACCATTAGATTAACAAATAGAGCTACGCTTATTTAATTATCCTAATGGAGAAGGGATTAGAGGTAAAAAATTTGGAGGAAATATACTCAAATTTCCCAGAGTGAGAATAGTAAATTACATAGGATAGCAACCTTCATATCATTCTGCCAGGAATCAAGCCCCATTTCCCCTTCACTAGAAAACCATAAGAGATTAATTAGATTATATGTAGTTTAAAAATATTAGAAAAGCATATCTAATTGAAATATGTATCCTAGATCACGTCTGTATCCATAAGTAAATCTATTGTGACTATCACCAACCAAGTGAGTCATGTGCTGGTTACTGTGTTTTAGTGTTAGCTTTAGGAGTCGAGGACTTCACATGTTATCACAGACTGCCTTAGATTATTATTGAATATAGACCCTACATGGACCATAAGAACGCCATCATTCATGAATAACTCAGTGGTAAAAGCTTGTTTCAAGATTTAATTTTTTTACTATATTTAATAACATTCTGAAATTATATTTGGCTACGAGTACAGCCTTAACTGTATATATTTTACAAATATTTTTAAAATTTACACCCTAGCACGGGACCCTTGATTTAGCATGCCGATAGCCTACTATAGCACTGATCTAGACAAGATTGTATTGTGGCCTCTTCCATTTGGAGAGTGCCGTAATTACAGTAATTTGAAAACTGTATGTTGATATTCATTATATTAAATATGTATAGATATTATAACAAGTACCCGCTTCGGTGCCCGCGTGGTCTAACGCGTTACTCTTGTAGTAGGCTAGACTGCCGTTGACGAGGAGATTGAGGTTCGAATCTCGCTAGGGTGTACTCAATGTTGTTTTTGCAAAATGTTTTTCAACTCTCCCTCCATGAGAATGCGGGTACACTTCCTTAAATATAACCTTCTTAGTCCCAAAAACCACTAGCGTAATTAGTACATAAGCTTATAACCCGAAACGGTAGTAGGACGTAGCGCTAATATATATATAAGTTCGATTACCGTGCTATTTTTTAACCATATTTAATCAGACTAGATGAGATTGACATTTTATTCCGTTATCACATCGATGCGGGTATATGTTTCGATTAAAAACGTACATACCTACATACGACTATGATGCTCGAAAAGTTCATATTTGGAGTTTAATATACTGTTGAACTGACTAGGTCGTTAGACTACTCTCAAATCCCGTCAACATATAAGCTATGACACCGTTAACACCAATCCTTGATCGTACTCCTGTCATGTCAGCACTGTCTCATTAGCACTATTAATGTTCGCACTCAACGAACGCTACATGCAAAAACAAAACGGAGAGTTCCAGTCCAATTTTCATAGGAATAGCCTTATTTGATATCTATAAAGGCTACTAGATATATTAACATATTGTCATACGTCAATTTAGGAAATCTGAATCACTATATTTTAATAGATATTATCATTATATAAAATCTAACGTTAGTTAAATAGTAAAATATTATCAATGTTGGCATTTAAAAAGTTTGTGTTTTTAAAAGGAGCTTTCTATGAAAATAGGTCAAAACAGAGCATTGAGAATAAAAAGTATTATCAATCCACTAGTTACAATAGATCTTTGCAGCACGGTGCTAGAATCACAAAAAGTTTGAAGGATCACACTCAATTCAATATAAAGACAAAAGCCAACTATTCCCTTTGTTCACATTTAATCAATCGATAAATCATTTACTATGTCCTCACAGTAAGATAAAGGTTTGCAACTGCAGCTTGTAACTTTTAAAACAAACCAGCCTATCCTATCAATCGTAGATATAGCTTCTGATAGCTGTGTAGAGTTGATTTTTCTTAGCACCACGTCTTACTAGCCGTTTGAGTTTTACGCATACGTATTAGTTAAGCTAATGGTTTTAGGGAATATGACGATTATATTTAGAGGAAATCTATCCACATTTGAGTGAAGGGAGATTGGAAAACTATTTTGGAAAAACCACTTTCAATACACCCAACCGAAGATAGAACCTCGATCTCCCCGTCATCGGCAGTCTAGTCCACAGAGAGAGTAGTACCTTAGAACTTGTGGCCACCAAAGTAGGTTATGTAGAGTTAATTATCAACATTGCTCTGTTCACACTGTTGACGTCTTACCGTCCAATTAGCCTCTTTGAACGGTTACTAATGAAGGTACTGATACGACAGATTCGAGATGGTGGTATTCCAATCGACAAGCATTTCAAATTTTTGGCCAGCCATGCGACGTGACATCATATTGTCCGCCTTGTCAAGAACGTTACGATGATCTTCAATATTAACAGGATAGTTCGTGTCACCTTCTTAGTGGTGTCAAAATCCTTTGAGTGTGTTTGGCATGAAAGCTTCCTTTACAGCTCGTTCACACGACGAGGTTTTTCTACCTTATAGGTTTTTAAACTATTAGGGGGTAATTTAATGCAGTGTTCACACGATGAGTTTTTTTTACCTATAATATTATTATTATTATTATTATTATTATTATTAGCACCGCGGCTTACTACCCGTTTGGGTTTTACGCACTTACGTTAATGTGTAATGGTAGGATGATTGTGGGTTGAAATGGAGGACCTACAGTTTAACGTGGGATCCGAACTACGGTAGAGGCCTGGCATTCCCCTCATTTACAAGTTGTGATTAATACACGTCTTGTAAGAGGTGAAAGAAGGGTTTGGCAATCAGATAAATCTGTGCCGGGACCGAGGATTGAACCCTATAGGTATAATTTACCTATAGGTTTTCCTTATAGTCAGCGTACTCGTATACGCGTATTTATGCTAATTATTTTATCATCTTTCTCGTAAGATGGACGTGAATACTTTTCTTATTATGTATTGATATCGCAGTATTCACCGTAAAAGAATAAAACTTACATATACACTCAATATTATCATTAAAAATTAGATAAAAACAAAGAACATTCAATTGTTTTAAAAATAATTTAAAACAATTATTTTCATCAGAAATGTGTGCATCTTTTGTTTAAATATAAAGCCAAGATCTGTCAGGATTTAAAAAGTAAAAGAGTCTTTATTTTATACATCGCAATCTTCTCCTCATAGTATAATTATTATGAAAAAATTAAAATAAACGACCTAAAGCCTGCCTTTGCTTTTGTTACAAATGTTTTCCTTTAACATTACACACATTTTCCTCCGTGCTAATTTTTTAAAATACTTGTCTTTGTCTGAGTCCGATGTCTTATACCATATTGCAGGCCTTTTTTTCTTTCTACATGTGCAAAGTTGAACCCCGACTGGCTGGTGAACGGCCAGTCTTTCCTCAACAACGTTGTGCCATAAGATAAAAACACATTATCATCTGAACGCTTCCATTACAATATATGTGCCACTGGCAGCCGATTAGTTTTTTTTATATCGTATCCCAGCATAAGGTTTCATATTGACAAAACCAAATGTCAAGATTGACCTAATAGGACATGTTACCTAATAGGGTTGCTAAACGTATAGTGTGAACGCGCACATTTAAATTCATGCGCCACTGCAGCGTATGGTAAAAAATAACAATTTGGCAAAACGACCTAAACCACATCGTGTGAACGAGCTGTTAAGAACACCTTACCTTGGAGTTAACATTCTATCTGGTTAGGTTAGTCCAATCTTACCTCCCTCCCAGAACCCCCCCTCCCCCTTGGGAACGCCCCATCTCAAGTCCAACGCCAATGGACTCAGGTATCTCAAGTGGGCCAAGGGCTCATCGGTTTGTCTAAGAATGACTTCCAAAAGTGCCCCGAAACTAATTTGATTCTGCGTGTGGATTACCTGACTCTTTAAGCGGATTCGTGGTAGAAAACACATTTTGGGAGGTATCGTGAGGCGGTTCTATATTGATCGATGAAATCTGAGCAATGAACGGGAAGTGAGACTACTTTGTCGAGATGACCCACACAGATACATACATACATACATACATACATACATACATACATACATACATACATACATACATACATACATACATACATACATACATACATACATACATACACACACACATACATACATACATACATACATACATACATACATACATACATACACACA
>CABEEJ010000709.1:46592-99614 GCA_901482245.1 Timema douglasi | reverse complement strand
GGTGACCTGGCGGTCTAGGGGTAAGGTGTCAGACTTCTATGCTGGCGGCCGGGGTTCAATCCTCGGTCCCGGCAAAGATTTATCTGATTACCAAACCCTTCCTTCACCTCTGACAAGACATCTTGTGAATGTGGGGAATGCCAGGCCTCCACCGTGGTTCGGATTCCACGTTAAACTGTAGGTCCTTCATTTCATCTCACAATCACCCTAGCATTACACATTAGCGTAAGTGCGTATAACCCGAACGGGTAGTAAGACGCGGTGCTAATAATAATAATAATAATATATATATATTCACTCCTTTCTTTTATGGGGTATCCAGTGAGAATAGAAGACAAAATGCAAACAACAAAAATGAACGTATTTTAATAAGAAACCTTCCGACACTAAACCAACGCACCCGAGTGATGCATCAGAATGACAAGAAAGTGAATTCCTACCGTGGTTCTATACGTATACCCCCGCATACAAAGACGCGCCACGACGCGCCCAGAGGAAAAGTTCTGCTCTAGTTTCTTCTAGACTTCTGACACGGAAATTCCACAAGCCGCTGCAGCGCTAAAGGTGCGCCGCACTGTAAATAATAATTAAAAGAATAAAAATTGGCAATAATATTCTTTTAATTATTATTTACTATCTTTTCGTAACCACTCATCAATATATATATATACTGATGAGTGGTTACGAAAAGATAAGTAAATAATAATAAAAAAAATAAAAATTGGCAATAATAATATATACATATATATATATATAATATATATAATGTATATATATATACTTATTTAGCTATGAATATTTATCTTATTTTCTCATTATTATGTATTTGTAAGGTACTTGTGTACTTTTCAGTGCTGGCCTGTTATAGGTCTTACGACTGTTGGCCAGCACTATAATAAAGGAAATTGAAATGGAATTTATTATTATTATTATTATTATTATTATAACATGATGTTATTAAATTTAATATTTGAAGAATGAAGGAGGTTCTGTAAAATCAACAGCATGTGTAGTTTTGAAAGAGAATGGATAAATCTAGCGTTTAAAAATGTAGCATAGCGTATTCAATTCAGAGTTGAACCTCCACCTTAAGTGTAATATTCAGGCAAATTAACCAAACAGCCAACTCTGATTATTACGAAGACTAAATTTAATACAATTTCCTTGACGTGTATATAAGGCCTCCTTACTTTTATGACGGTTTCAAGAACCCACGTCTCACATTATTAATTGTGATGTTAATTACACGTCTACGCTCAAGCCAGATATTGAATAAAAGTGTGTGTTTTTTTCCTTCGTAGCTTTACAACACATAAATTAGGATCAGTTAACTAGTTATTTCATTTTCAAATAATACTAATTTTTAAATGTTTTAGTATTATTTTAATATGTTAAATGGGTTCACTGGTCTGGGCTTAACAGCTGTTTTCTAATGAAGAATATAGAAAGATCTAGTACGCTGTGACATCTGGTTCTAGCTGTATTACCTGTGTCGAAGTCCGAATTTGACAAAAAGTGTTTTTTTTGTGCATTTATATGGGTTACTAAAACAATTTAATATATTTATACGTAAGGCATGTGATGTACAACTTTTATTTTTAGTGGATAATATCTGTGAGTAGCGAATAGCCCAAATGTCTATTAAAACGTAGTGCACAAATATAAAAATATCAATACCTATGAAAGATAACTAATAATAAAGTGAAATACCATCGATTTAGACCGGAAAAATATAGCTGTAATTTTTAAGACATTTTTCCGTGGGGTGAGATGGACTCTTTATATCAACTTTGATTTGAACTGTGTTTAACTTCCTAATTTTGATTGAAGCTTCAAGTCTACCTTTTATAACAATACCAAATATATAAATAACTGTATTATGATATTAAAAGTATAATACCTACATTTATACGTTAATGATTAATTTCATATTAGTATAAATGTGTGTTCAACCATTCAGGTTTTGTATAACTTTCAATCCACTCATGTGAAGGAAAATAAGATATTTTTTTTTGACAACCTTGTTGCAGCTGACGTCAATGCTCGTATAGCTCTATAAAAACACTTTCTACTTTGATGGGGGGACGATGTTAAAAGGAGGTGCTAAACATTTTCTTTCCCTGCGTTTGATCCCCTTGTGACGCCATTCTTGAGCTTTAAAGGGACGACTGAAACATTCCCCCTCTCCTTCCACGAGAGAAAACCTCCCTTACATATTTCTCCCCCTCTTATCGTGAAGATTATTTCACCATATCCCGCTCGGGGTAGCTTTGTGGACTGAAACCAGGGTTTCGATGTCACTTTCTTTTGATGTAACTGTCAAGTAACTACAAAAATAGTCTTTATGATAAAAAAAACAACATGATGTGGTTGACAGTGATAATCTTCTCAATGTGTGCAGATAGGCTAAAACTCAGGGAAAGGCGTCAAATAAAAGTGAACGGTAGAAACACATTCTGTAAAAATAAGCTTTATTCAAGATATGTTCTTTAATGTCATCATTTTAAAGACAAAATAATATTATTATTTTCGATGCGTTGTTTGCCGTCCTGTCATAAAAGTAAAATACAGGGATGGCCCACGAAAGAACAAACCCTGTTTTCCTTGTCCGGTTTGTTGTTGGTTTGTTTGTAATGGATAATAGAAGGTGACCTGGCGGTCTAGGGGTAACGTGTCAGACTTCTATGCTGGCGGCCGGGGTTCAATCCTCGGTCCCGGCAGAGATTTATCTGATTACCAAACCCTTCCTTCACCTCTGACAAGACATATTGTGAATGTGGGGAATGCCAGGTCTCCACCGTGGTTCGGATTCCACGTTAAACTGTAGGTCTTCCATTTCATCTCACAATAACCCTACCATTACACATTAGCGTAAGTGCGTATAACCCGAACGGGTAGTAAGACGCGGTGCTAATAATAATAATAATAATAATGATAATAGAAGAATGGCATAATTACCCTTACAGGAGGTGCTGGAAGTGGTTTCCGCCATCACCTAAGCACAAAGTTGTGTCCGTCTTATCATGTTCATGAGAGAAACGACTCGTATCAGCAAGTGAGGAAGGAGGCAATTTGGTATTTTTGTGTCCCACCTGTATTATTTGCATACAGGTTCGAGACCTTATCTCAGTTTGTAGCGTATCCGCCTATTAATCTAAATTTTCGGGGTTGATTTCCAGCATGGCTGAAACCTTAATATTTGGTACAATTAGTAGTGCTTTTATTTTCAGTGAGGAATTAAGAGTAGAGGGATTGATGCTTTGACTGTTCTATAATTAAGTTAGTTTGTGAGTCGTGTACTGATATAATAAGTTGATTAAAAATGTGCATGTTAAATACCTTCAATTTTAATAGAACCTCACAAATATAAGACGTAATTAGAAATTAAATAAATTATAATCATTCAAGTTTACAATTAAATAAATATATTGTAATTATTAACATTATGTTTTAACGCTTGTGTTGGCTTAAAATTTGGGCCAAAATTACTTTATTAGTATTTAAAATTCATGGCTATAAAATTGTTTTAGGGAAGTATTACATTTGAAACCATCGTGTTCTACACAAACATCATAAATAAATTACTCAAACAACTATTTATGGACGAGTAGCTAGTTTCTAGTCTTACATACACACAATGGGCGTGCAACAACGGGATATAGGCCCATTTTACCTCTTGGGGTGGGGTGGGGGATGCTATTCTACCCTGAACTACTTTAGTCCCCTATCGATTTGCTTCACACCTCCCCTGGTATTAATTTAGGAAAGGAACCAAAAAGCAAGTCCTCCATATAAAAATAAATAGACAATATGAAATTCAAAGCTTTGTAAAAATTTACATAAGTATTTGAAAACTGTAATAGGTGCGGGCTTGCTTTAGTTATAAAAATATATCTATTTTTTTGGTGGGGTGGGGGTCACGCATTCACTTTCAGCAAGTCAAGCTAATAATGTAATACTTTAAAGACTAGATGCGGTTTTTTCTCTATGGTCTTTGAAACGTAGTCTTTGATTTACATTAAACATTTATCTTGGATTAATTACATACAATCAAGTTAAAGTCTCTTTCTTTTCGTTTTAAATATAATGGAATACAATAAGTATTAATTGAACTCAGATTATTCTAGAGATACATACATAATTTTATGCTATGGTTACTGTGGGTGACCTGGTGGTCTAGGGGTAAGGTGTCGGACTTGTGTGTTGGGGTTCGGGGTTCAATCCTCGTTCTTGTCACAGATTTATCTGATTACCAAACCCTTCTTTCACCTCTGACAAGACATCTTGTGAATGTGGGAAATGCCAGTCCTCCACCGTGGTTCGGATTCCACGTTAAACTGTAGGTTCTCAATTTCATCTCACAATCACCCTACCATTACACAATAGCGTAAGTGCGTATAACCCGAACGGGTAGTAAGACGCCGTGCTAATAATAATAATAATGCTTTGATTACTAATATATTCTTACCGGCAGAATGGCATGATGTGAGCATACGGAGTTTCGATTAGTTTTATCACATCTTTATATTATACTTTTAGTTTTCTGAACATTGGTTAACATTCATTGTATCAACATTGTAATTTTCAATATTTAAGTTTTTCCAAAAATATTGTTTGAGTTAGAATAAATTCACGTTTTAAAACGTGTTTGGTAGAATAATTTATTTCTCTCCTTCTTTAAAAGATGATTGTGAGAAAAACCACAGTCCAATTTTCATAGGAAGGACCAATTATAAAATTCAAATATATTTTTCACGATTAAAATTAATGACATTTTACTATTTTAATAGCGTTATTTTTTTTAAAGTATTGATCCTATCTATCAACAATGACATAACCTGACATATGAATACGTGAAAGTAGATAATATAGTATCGTTTCTATCTGTCCAATAAGGCCCTCTCTACGATAATTTAACTGCACATCTCAATACGCTATGGTTTGATCCCATTTGGTGCTTGGCTAAATTCAATTATTTATTTGTATTTGTTCATCAATTACTTACATACTTTGGCTGTTTCCAGTTATTAACTTATTTGTTTATTGGTTTACTTGTGCTGCCCTATTTTTCTTAAAATATCTTTAAGCATTTAGTTTGGTTTGTTGCTGATGAACAGGTCGCAGCTTGAGTCCTAGCTGGGTGTACTTAGATTTTTCATTTCTAGATTGTTTATTTCTCTACCTTCACCCACATACGGTTACATTTATTCTTCCTTGCTCCACTAGCATCATTAAAATGCGCATACCCCGGACTAGTATTAAGTCACGGTGAAAAGGAACAACCTTGTGAGGGTGACCTGGCGGTCTAGGGGTAAGGTGTCAGACTTGTGTTCTGTCGGCCGGGGTTCAATCCTCGGTCCCGGCACAGATTTATCTGATTACCAAACCCTTCCTTCACCTCTGACAAGACATCTGGTGAATGTGGGGAATGACAGGCCTCCATCGTGGCTCGGATTCCACGTTAAACTGTAGGTCCTCCATTTCATCTCACAATCACCCTACCATTACACATTAGCGTAAGTGCGTATAACCCGAACGGGTAGTAAGACGCGGTGCTAATAATAATAATAATAATAATAATAATAATAATAACAACCTTGTGACTTCTATAAATTATTCAACTATACATGTTATAAAAACACCCAGAATAATTGATCAACCTTTACGAATGAGAATAAATTTCTTTAAAATTCCACCTTTTTCATTCTTACTCCCCTTGGGTGAACACAGTAAGCAAATCAGAAAGATGCAGTGGGGGAAAAAAAATAGCTTGGTGAAAAAATGCAAACTAAGGGTGAAATAAAGAAGAAGATTATGAGTAGGGGTTAAATTGGCCAGTCTACAGACTGCAACGCCTGACTTTGTGATGAAAAGTTTTATTAGCACCTCGTCTTACTACCCATTCGGAATATACGCACTTACGCTAATCTGTTATGGTAGGGTGATTGCGAGATGAAATGGAGGACCTACCGCTTAACGTGGGATCCGAACCACGGTGGAGGCCTGGCATTCAACACATTCACAAGTTGTGATTAACACACGTCTTGTCAAAGGTGAATAAAGGGCTTGGCAGTCAGATAAATCTATGGCGGGACCAAGGATTGAACCCCGGACCCCTAACACAAAAGTCCGACACCTTACCCCTAGACCACCAGGTCACTGATGTGAAGTTAACGTAACCGGTATGTAGGGAGGTTTATTGATTATCCTGTACTTGAGCAAAATTGTTATTATAATCTAGAGTTTCATCAACCTGTCTGTTTCACACTCACAATAAACCCATCATATAAATCAAGCCATCCTTCCATTAGGTGATTCATCTCGTTTAATCTAGTCCGAATCCGAGGTTTCAATTATTTTCCATCCATTGACAAGAGATTGTTAGATCTAGTCCTGTCGTTTGAGTATTTCATGTTGATTACAAATAAAAAATAGAAAGTTTATCAATACAGTAATTTTTGAAGAATTCAGTTTATGCCCTTGTGGATCAGTGGAGAGAATCTCTAAATATTATTACACCTTTTTTACATATTCTGTAAGCTTCATAGACTTAAATCTATTAAATCTGAATGCTTTTTAATTTTGTGCACACTTTTTGTGACCTTAATACCGTGATATTGTGTGACCCAATGTTAAATTATAATACCTTGTCCAATCCCATTCGTTATAATAAAGCCATTCTATCAAATTTATATGAACACAACACAAATAGTTTCATAGTTTTATTATCAGTTCAATCTGTTTGGATGAAATAGAAAAGCGTAGATATTTTAACGTTTTTCATGCGTTGATATTGAGAGCAGATAAATTACAATACGATACATTTAGAAAATATCGAATGTTTAATTTGATGTACAGATATTTTTCCATGGTATGCATGGCAAGATTGGCAATTGTGGTAGTGTGTAGGCTCAGTAGAGGCATAGGTTCCAGACTGAATTTATGTTGTTGGTTGTGAGTCAAGTTTTCCCACGACAAATTCATTTGGTCAAGTGCTGTGTATAATTAGTTGTAAGTAGTTATAGTTGTTTGTTCTTCTAGTGGTGTTAATTAGTATGGGTGAATCGGCAGTATTTTAGTTAGACATATTTCTGCTTATTTTCTTTGAGGCCTACTGGAGCTAATAAAACAATTGTTCTTACCCCAGTGATATTTTTACTCTTTTTAAGAAAATCATTCCAACGTTTCAACAAACGCACAGGTGACCTGGTGGTCTAGGGGTAAGGTGTCAGACTTCTGTGCTGGCGGCCGGGGTTCAATCCTCGGTCCCGGCACAAATTTATCTGATTACCAAACCCTTCCTTCACCTCTGACAAGACATCTTGTGAATGTGAAGAATGCCAGGTCTCCACCGTGGTTCGGATTCCACGTTATGCTGTAGGTTCTCTCATTTCATCTCACAATCACCCTACCATTACACATTAGCGTAAGTGCGTATAACCCGAACGGGTAGTAAGACGCGGTGCTAATAATAATAATAATAATAACAAACGCACAGCCCGCCACCAGAGTTACTGCTATTCAAGTGTACACGTGGACAACCTAACCTACCGTACACCTTCCGTGGCATGCATTACTGTCGTGCGGGGCGCGCACGTGTATGTGCCGTTTTAGATTTGTTATACACGAATAATTGGCCTTTTGTTAATAATACACTTTTTACTACACCATAAGGTACACCCACACTTAACCACATTAATAAAATATAGATAGGGAAGGTGGGATTTAGAGAAAGTACCCTCAATAGCAGAAGTGAAGGAAGAGTGGAAAATACGCTGATAAATTAAATATGGACCCCTAAACCTAACCACGACCCCCCAAAACCCCCCACCGGCATCTTTTTAAGATTCAAACCTCAAACACCCTGTCACTGTTAATATATTATATTACGAGCTTAACACCTTAGACCACATGATTACTAATGATGATTTAAGTTTTCCTAAGAAGCAAACCTTCAACTTCGTACAGTTATATTTGTGTTTCAATGTTGTTATTGGATTCAAACGTGTGCATTTGTTTGAATCGACAGTGTAAAAGATAAACATTCGTTTTTAAATCTTTGTAAAAATCAAATATAGTTTGATCATAGTAACTTTTAACTTATTTACAGTTGGAAAGTTACAAACAATATTTACGTATTCATTCACACAAACGTTAGCTTTTGACACTTTCACAATAAATGTGAGTTCACTCCAATTAACAAAAGTACAAAAAATAATTAGTGAAGCTGATTAATAGTAAACGGGTTTTATATTTGTTAACGTTTCGACTATCAGAAAGATCATTTATACCGTAAACTGACAATATATTATAATAGTCTCAGTCCAGATAGTACGCCCGAGTAAAAATGTTTTATGTTCCGGATGAATGGGAAAATTTGTTATTTTTATTATTTGGGGTATTTACCTAATGATTATATCAGACAAAGAGAATTTATATGGGTAAAGGTACTTTCACATACGACCCAGGGTTATTTTACATGCCACATTTGACATGTGACCAACGGCCTCCAAATAAAGATATGTTACGGATTTTTTATCTCTCAAGAAATATCCATCGACCACGGCTAGGTATGAGCCCACGAACATTGACTCTTGAGACGAAAAATTTACCCCAAGACCACTAAGGTCAGTGAATGTGAAACACATCAGGACAAATCTTAAGGTTGTAGAGTAATTTGTAATATTAATATTATGTAATACATCATATTTTATAAAGATTGGGCAAATAGTTTTACTATTATTATTATCATCATTAGAATCGCGTCTTACTACCCGTTCGGGTTATACGCACTACGCTAATGTGTAATGGTAGGGTGATTGTGAGATGAAATGGAGGACCTACAGTTTAACTTGGGATCCGAACCACAAGAGGCCTGGCATTCTACACATTCACAAGTTGTAATTAATACACATCTTGCCAGAGGTGAAGGAAGGGTTTGGCAATTAGATAAATCTGTGCTGGGACCAAGGATTGAACCCTGGACCTCAGCACAGAAGTCTGACAGTTTATTTTATTTTATTTTAGCACCGCGTTTTACTAAACGTTTGGGTTTTATTCTTATATACTAATTACGCTTATGGTTTTAGGGATTAGGAAGGTTATATTTACGTGGTTGTAGAGCGAAAAACAATTTGGGAAAAACCGTCAGTATAGCCGACTAATATTTGAACCTCGATCTCCCAGTAATCGGAAGTCTAGCCTACTGCAAGAGTAGCACGTTAGACCACGCGGTCATCGAAGCGTGTGCGCGTGGAGTTCAAAGAAAGTCTGCAAGCGGTAGTTTTGTTCAGTACTGAAGCGATATTCACTGTGAATGGGCAGGTTATTCATCACAACTGTTGCTACTACGCCCGAGAAAACTCCAGTGAGTGGTGGCAGATCGGCATCAGGGCGTCGGCAGAGTCATTGTCTGGCACGGCCTATGGCGCGATTTCGTTATTGGACGTTTTCACTTTGACGCAACCGTTACGGAGGGACGTATCTAGCTATTCTGAGCAACAAGTTTACACCTGACCTGGATTTTATTTGTCTTGGATACCTTACCTGGATCCAGCATGATGGAGCATCCCCCCACTATGCTACAGCCAATGACAGGATGGCACCTTTTGTTAACAGATAAGTTGGCGATCGAAGGGACATTGAATGGGCACTACGATCGCCCTATTTGAGCCCCACAGACTTATTCTTATGGGGGTAAGTCAAATATCTCATTTACTCCGAAAAGATTAGTGACAGTGCGCATCTCATCCAACGCATTACCGATACTTGAGCTGAGATTAATGACGACGCAGCCCTGTTGGCGAGGGATCACTGCAACTTCTACTTCCGACCACAGACCTGCTTTGAATTCCGCGGTCAGCACTTCGAACATTTATAGTACAGGATGCATTGGAGGTTTAAGTTCACTGAAAAAAAGGAATTGACCTGTTGTAAGACAGAAGATTTAATAATAATAATAATAATAATAATAATAATAATGTGTATATATGTGTATTCCATATGGGGAGGGACTTCTGGCCCATCCTGTACAATGCAAAAATATATTAGCTATATATTATACAATAGTTATATATTTATTAAATTTTATTTTAGCAACATACAGTTCCAGGTTTGAGGATATTACCAATAACATTAACTATTTTATTTTGTAATATCATTTACACTACATTTTATTTATATTTTTATAGGATGGAAAGATTTCCTTTTATTTTGTGAAACAAAATTACCTTTTTTTAATAGCAAAAAAAAAACAAAATATATTTAAGTCTTCCGGAAATACGTGAACGTAAGCAAATAGCATTGTCTACAGTTCCTGTACTCTCAACAAAAGTTTTACCTCATGTGTTTAGTTTAACGTTGGCAAACTGTTCATTCGATTGCATTGTATTTAAACAATTAATCACTTTATTTTCCATTTAAAAAAACAAACAATGAATGATATTTTGTGTGTCTGCAATTCGCAGTAGAAATGAAAATGCTCGTTCCAACTACGTGAATCAATAATGTTGACATACGTATTGAAACCAAACAAAAGAATCGCAATCTAAAAGGAAACCTTTGTTTTCCATGATGGAGTAAAAAATATTGTGTATGTCTTTACAAACCTTCCAATATAAATGTTTGGCACTAGAATGCCATAACATATTAATTGTAATATAGCTTTATTTTTGTTAAAAGCACATCAATATGAATTAAATAATGACAAGTGACTTATTGCAGTGATCTGAAAATTATCACTTTAAAATGTATTATTATTTTTTTACTGGGAAAAGTTCTATAGAAATAAACCTCAGTTGATTTTCTCATCAAAAGCAACTTTAAATTGATTTTGATCTTTAAATGTTTAATTTTAAGCAAAAAATAGGTTTTTCCTCTTCACCCTACGACTAAAACCTTAAAAAGACCCTTATCCCAGCTCTTTACCTATTTTTTGTACCTTAACACTTAAGTGAGAATTGAGTTATTATTTTTAAAAATAGAAACATTTTATTTACCGATATAAACCATATTACACAAATTATGGTTTCTAGGGTGATGTAAGCAAAGAATAATTGTATAGATGATACATTGCACACACAACAGAAAATATGAGAATTTGCGAGGAAAATCAAGCTTTCTTTGGAAGCTATTATTTTACTGACATCCTGAATCCTTAAGCTTTAAATGAGTGACAGTTTGTCAACATTTGTTCAGCTGTTTTCTCAATTTAATTTACCGGAATCTGGCTATCAGAGAAAATTTGATAGTGACCGTGAGTATGTGTGTGAGTGAGTATGAGAGAGTAAGTGTGATAAAGTGTGTATGAAAGAGTGAGTCTTAGAGATTGAGAGTGAGCGAGTGAGTGTTATCGAGTGAGTGTGAGAAAGAAGATGTGAAAGGGATGGCGTGAGAAAGAGAAGGTGTGTGTGAAAGAGAGGGAGGGAGAAATGCAGTGAGAGTGAGAGAGAGTGGGAGAGAAAAAGTGATAGAGAGTGTGTGTGTGTGTGTGAACGCGTGCGCGTATGTGAACAAGAGTGTGAGAAAGTATTTTTACTAAATTGACTACTTAAACTTTTAATTTGAGAATTATAGTCAACATTGTTTATTTAAATGCGAATGAACGATAGCAGCATTCTAATAATCATTATGTTTTCCCAATCTAGGAAATTAATTTCCTCAATTAAAATAAGTCTAGGTAAAATATGTGCTAGAACCAGCTATTATAACAGCCATTTTGGGATCAGAAATAAATATTCACAAATAAAGAAGAAGGAAACGTGTCCACGCGAACTAGATTATATATTTCTAGCCTACTATTAATGGGCTGTTTATTATGTATAGATTTTTCCCATAGTTTTGATTTTTTTCTCTACAATTTTGTATTTTTTCCACCGTACAAATTAAGTAAATGTCGAGTTATTATTTTTCTAAAGAGAAATATTTTGTTTACAAAATGAATTATTATTTTTAACAAAAGAGAAATAGTTTATCCACAGGTATACAATCATTCACAAATAAGGGTGTCCATGGTGTTGTAAATAAGGAACGAAAACTGAACATTCTCTGTGAAAATCAGATTTTCGTTAGAAACTATTATTTTTCCCGACATCTTGGACCCCTAACCTTAAAAATGAGCGTAGGTGTTTCAAAATCGGTTCAGTCATTTTCTCGCAGTTTCAATTACTGGAAATAGGGTTATTAAATTATATAAAAGATTCCAGATCATTTTATAGTTTTTGAGATTATTATACAAACTAAAACATATTTAAACGTCATTTTATCAAGCGCGAAACAAAACTTAAACAATATTTTCACGAGCTTAACAACTTAACCATTTAATTTTCAAATTATGATAATATTATTGATTTAAATGCGAGTTAACGATAGAAAATTTACAATAAGAAATACAAATGTTTCTCCAGTTTAGGCATCTCAATTTAGCACTCAAAGGGAAATATTTATATTTCATCCCAAGAGAAAATTGTGATTCGTTAGGACCAACAAATTAAGCTTAAGTTATATATTTTAGCCAAAGAGATATATTTTATTTAGAGATTTACAGCCATGCAGCATATAATAGTTTTCATGGTGATTAAACAGAGAATGAAAAACTGAAAATTATTTGTGAAACTCGGGTTTTCGTGGAAAACTACTATTTTTGCCGACATCCTGGACTCCGTAAAATTAATGGTCGTTTGTCAAAATCTAGTCAGTCATTTCCTCGTAAGTTTTACTAACGGAAACGGGCTTATCAAATAATCTATAAGACTAATGGGTCGTTGCAGCGATGGCTGTAGATTTTAGCACTAAAATGTATTTTAAGACTTTTTATTGGGAACGGATCTATATAATAAGCCCTCACTCAATTTCTAGTTAAAAGTTTACTCAACTTTACTTAAATATTTAGTTTTCGGTGTGTAATTTGAGTCAAAACGTATAGTTTCCCTTTCCATGCCCCGATGAGAACTTTAAAATGACGCCTATCCCAGATCTCTATCTATTCATTACACATTAGCGTAAGTGCGTATAACCCGAACGGATAATAAGACGCGGTGCTAATAATAATAATAATAATAATAATAATAATAATAATAATAATAATAATAATAATAATAACAATAACAAAAATAATAATAATAATAAAATATAAATATATTATTTATCAATTTACAGCTATACAGAAATAATGATTTCCATGGTGATGTAAACAAAGAATGATCGGACAGATGAACCACCGCCCACACAGAAGGAAAAGATGGAAAATTTGCTGACAAATTGGATTTTAGTTCTAGGCCACTATTTTTACTGGAATCCTGATTCCACTATCTATAAAATGAATGTTCGTTTGTCAAAATATGTTCATTTATTTGATCGTAATGTCTATTAATAGGAATCTGTTTATCAAATTATATATTAGATATATGCTATAAAGAGTGATAAAATGTGATAGTGAAAATGAGAGTGTGTTTGAATTTGTGATTGTATAAATGTGTGGGGGAGTGTGAAATGAGAAAGTGAGTGTGAGTGTGAAAATGAAAGTTTGAGTGTGAGGTGTGAAAAAGCGAAAGTAGGAGACTGATAATAGCAATTGAGAGGGATAGAGTGAGTGTGAGCAAGTGATAGTGAGAGTATGTTTATGTGTTAGATAGAGAAATTCTGGGA
Organism: Timema douglasi; assembly: GCA_901482245.1. Lineage (NCBI taxonomy): Eukaryota > Metazoa > Arthropoda > Insecta > Phasmatodea > Timematidae > Timema > Timema douglasi. Next base: position 85,970 of record CABEEJ010000709.1, on the reverse strand, counting down.
GAAGAGAAAAAGAGTGTGTGAGTGTGTGTGTGTGAGGAAAGAGAGAGAGAGAGTGTGTGAGGAAAGCGATAGAGAGAGATTGTGTGTGTGTGTGTGTGTAAGAGAGAAAGATAATATGTAAGAAATAATCGTGATAAAGTGTGTGAGGGAGAGTGTGTTTGTATGTGTGTGTGAGAGAGAGAGAGAGAGAGAAAGATAGAAAGAAAGCGTGTAAAATTTTGGAAGAGTTAGTGTGTGAAAGAAATATAAAATGTGAGGTCGTGCGATAGAGAGTTAGAGAGGGAGAGATAAGTTTAGAGAGAAAAATATAGATTGAGAGAGAGAGAGAGTTTGAGCGAGAGTTTAAGAGAAAGAGAGAGTTTGAGAGAAAGAATTAGAAACAATAATTGAGGGATCAAGTTTGAAAGAGTTTGTGATTTAGATAGTGAGGTTGAGATAGAAAGAGTTTGAGTCAGAAAGTTTGAAATAGTGAGATTGAGATAGAGAGTTTGATTCAGAGAGTTTGAAATAGTGAGATTGAGATAGAGAGTTTGAGATAAAGGGAGTTTGAGAGAGAGTTTTTGAGTGATAGAGAGCGTTTGAGAGCGAGCTTAATAGAGAGATTAAAATAAAGATAATGTGAGAGAAATAGTGTGATAAATAGCGTGGGTGAGGGTAGAGAGTGTATGAAAGGGAGGGATAAATTATGAGAGAGAGAATAAGAAAATATTATATTAAGGAGAATGTTTTTAGTGTGATAGTGTGTGTATGTGTGTGTGTGTGTGTGTGTGTGAGGGATAGAGTGTTAGAGAGTGTGTGAGAGCGTGATGGAGTCCGATAGAGAAAGAGAGAATGTGAAAAAATATGTGGTACTCAAATATTACGGTACTTTGAAATATCATTCCCTCAAAATTATGTATCAACATGGAAACATAAGTTAACTTACTGTATTTGTAAGAATGTGAAAATATATATGGGGTACACAAAATATTACTTTTAAATATTATATCCTCAAATTTTAGTGGTATAATGAAAACAAAGCTTAACGTATATATTTGTATTTGTATTTGTATATTTGATAAAATGAACAGCAAAACTCATTTTTGAATAAACTGAACATCAAAACCCTAAATTAGGAAAAAACCCACCTAAAACTCATATTTAGATAGTTAACATAGATATTTTTTTAAATATTATTCAAGATCATTTTATTGCTTTTGATCTTATAATACTTACCAAAATGTATTTAACATCATTTTATCATGCGCAAAACAAAACGTAAACAATATTCTCATGAACTTAACAACTTTACCTTTTACTTTTCGAATTATGCTAAATATTATTGATTTAAATGCGAATTGAAAATAACAGCCTTCAAAGAAAAAAAAATGTTTCCCCAGTTTAGGAATCTCAATTTAGATGTGCTATGACCAGTATCCAAAGAGAAATATTAATCCAAAGAGTAAATTGTGGTGTGTTCGGACCAACAATGAATGAAGATTGAGTTTATATATTTATCCAAAAATATGTATTTTATTTAGATATTTAGAGCCATGCAGAAAATAACGGTTTCCATGGTGATTAAACGAAGAATGAAAAACTAAATATTCTTGGAGAAACTCAAGTTTTCGTGGAAAACTACTATTTTTCCCGATATCCTGGACTCCTAACCGTTAAAATAAGAGTTCATTTGTCAAAATTTGTTCAGTCGTAAACTCGTAATTCCTATTACCGGAAACGGGATTATCAAATTATATTTAAGAAGATATTGTTAATTTTCAGCTCTACTAAATATAACATGTGATTCAATTCATATATTCATCTATCCTTATTTTAAACGATTCTTAAATTATATTCGATAGTAAAGAGTATATTCAGTTAATAATATAATCATTAATAACAGCAACACAGGCATTATTTAATTAAATGGTACTACTACTAATAAAGTCTCATAGATTACTGTGGGCAGGATATTCATCGGGAATGGGAGATTCTAGAACTTTGTTAAGGCCACTGATTGGCGAACCCATGGAAAGAGACCATTGGAAGGATAACATTAGAATGGACCTGAAAGATATAGGGTATAATGAGGTGGACTGGATAGATCTTGCTCAAGATAAGGATAGATGGTTTACTTTTCTAAGTGTGGCAATGAGACTAGTATGAACATTATTTTAATATATTTTATTATTACTTTTAACTTCACTCAAAGTGTAAGGACTGTTTTACAAATTCTAATATTTTTAAATACAATATGTTTGGTGTGACTTTGATAGCCCGATCATAAAAAAAAATTCTTAGATTAAAGAATTATTAATTTTGTATTTAAAATAAAGAATGAGTATTAAAAACCCACTTTTTTAAAAATATCTTTACTGTACTAGATTAAAATATTGATAATTTTATTTATTTTAATTTATCTGACTAGATGGACCTAAGAGGTTTTAAAGATTCAGTTCTTTAACAAATTACTAGATTATTTGTGACAGTCAGTTTTGACACCTAACTGAGAAAATATCGCTTCCTTGTAATTTTTTGTCACATAGAATTAAACATAGTTTTATAATCCAATTCAATCTCGCTCTGATCTTTTTGTAAGACAAGCTTACAAATATTTATTTTCTTGCAAAAACTATTTTGTTTTGTTATCATTGATCAATAGGGATCTCTTTATCTTATTAAATGCTAAGCTATATCTTTCGTTGCTTTTTATGAGACACTCTACGGCCTTGAATAATTTATTAATCCTTCCAGCCTTGCCATTCTTTTTTCACTTTAACTTCTTTCTTTTTTTCTCTCTTTATAATAGTCAGAACCTTGCAGTTTCTTTAACCTACACCAATGTTTTATTTTGGAAATACGCTTCCCCAGAGAAAGGAACGTAACTTCAAAACACTATTTTTATTATTTACTTGAAGACACGACGAGATAAATTGTATTTTAAAATAGAGAAAGGTGTAAGTGTTTATTACTTTTCCATCTTCAGCCAAGAAGAAACTTAGTGAACACATTCACACATGCCTTGTGTTTCTTATATCGCATTATTTTCTTTCTTTTATTATGTCAAGTTATTCAGGACTTGATTAATTTGTGTCAATGAAATATCAGTGAAGAACGATATAGCTATATATTGAATAATTTTGTATCCTTAGTAAATATTTAGCCCTTTACAAACATCTTTTTCACAATTATACTAAAAAATTTATTATATTTTCCAAGACACATTCATTTAACAATTAGTCTTAATTTAAAAATTATATTTTAGGAAGATCCTATCACTTGATTCACGATAAATATTTCAGTTATATTTTCACATTTGCCTAAAAAATAAGTTTAAATTAGCATTAAATATATAATAATAAAATGAAGTTTTTGTGTATTTTTGTGTCTATCATGAGCATTGAATGATATCTTTCACATGCAGGGATCTGACATTTTAAAAATAATTAGCCCCTGTGCCCAAACATGTGCACCTTTAAACTGGCGTTTTTAGATTTGGATCTTTTATTAACATTAATTAAAAGCTGGGTCAGAATAAATAGAATTATATGTCTTTTATGTCTGTTTGAAGAGGTGTAACCGCTCAATACATTGGGTGAAAACCCCAGGTATTTCCTATAGTTAATTATATAATAATATGAATCTATTTGTATAGTTATATTCCCTTCATATACAAGCCAAAATATTAGAATTCTCAAATTAAATTAAAGAAAAATATATTTTTCAACTATATTATAATTTTTTTTGAAAATTTAGACTAGATTAATTACAACAAATAACCTAGAATTGATCCGACCCCTTAGCTCAGTCGATAGCGTGTATGTCTACTGAACTAAGGGTCCCGGGTTCGATTCCTGGCATGGCCGAGAAATTTATCATTGGTGATCTGTGGGTTTACCCTTTCACAGTGATGAATTAACAGTCTGGGTCCGTGTGTTGCACCTGTCCTAGTCTTAAGTTATATTATAAGATATATCAAGCTATTATGGGCCTAGCCAGCTTATAGTGGAAAATATAGGGCTTGAATAAAATACGGATCCAGGCCACAGGCTGGTGACAGTAATGGATGTAAAAAGAACATTAGAGTTTTTTTTAACGTGACGTAGGTGGTATTGTTTATAGTGACACAAGCTATTAGTGTCTGATAACATGGGCACCCACGAATGGGTGATTGGGGAGCTTCAGCCCCCTTTATCACTCTGCCATATTTAATTTTTTGATAATTTAATGGAAACGTCAACATTATATATTTGGGATTTGGTTGAAACTTGCTATTAACAACTTTGACTCATCAATATTATAATGAAAAAATCTAACAAAACGTGTGTTATATAAAATACATATAATTTACTTTGTCTAGTATTAAGTGTCTTCTGAATCTTGTTTATGTAAAAATAGTTAACATCAAGATGTATAAAGATTGTGTTTTTGGTTGGGCGCCACCTCTAGAATCTAGGAGAAAAAAATAATAATCAAAAAGAAAAAACATTTACCTCGGCTAATTCAGACAGTGGCACGACGACTCTCAATACTCGAGACCATTGAGGAAACTTAAAAACTCATACATGAACAATTTAGATAAAAATGGATTGTTGGAACAGAATGTAATTTAGACTACAATAAAAATAAATGTATAAAATAACAATGGTTGGAACTTTTGTGGATTTATTATTGTTTCCCTTTTTACCACATCCTAATCCTACCTATGGAATTCCGGATAATTCTAATTCTAATTTAACAAAGTATAAAATAATATTGTTGAAACAAAAATTAAGAGAAAACATATATAATCAATAAAATTAATAATTAGACATAAAATAAAATGTTACTTAATTCTCTGCATTAGTATGTCTTTCTGAAAGTTCATCAAATGAATTCTGATTTTGATAGGAGAGAGAAAAAATAATAATTTAAAGTTGAAGATTTGGCTTGACCTCACCCATGAATTAGTCCATATTGAAACACCAGCTTCAGAAATTTGTTTCACTTTTGTAATGCGAATTCTTCCACAATATAAACGAAAATAAACAGTCTAGTTCTTGCACACACACTTATATTTCAATTTTTGCTACTTGTACTTTAATTTACAACCTTTAATTCACTTTAAAATAATTTGAATTAGGAGCTCCACAGATTTGGATACATGTTGGACCAACACCGAATAAGAAGACCCAGTCCTCTTCAGAAAGTCTTCCAAAAATGAAATTTAAAAATGTTATATTCTTTACTTCCAAGTCCAAAGAGAAAACTAAAATATAAAAACAAAAGATAAAATGTGGGCTATGGACTAGGGATAAAATCAAATACAATGCAAATTTAATATAAATATTGAAATATATCCCAATGAATGTGAACAATGTTTTCATAAAAGAATTAAATGTTTATTTCTATCTGTCAAAATCGAAAAGCGCGCTGGTTTTGAGTTATTTACATCGACCCTTGTTTCTTCTTTCTTCTTCTTTCACAATCACGAGATCCGCTACTAACTTGTTTGATAGAACTGCGCATGCGTTAAAACAAACATGGTCGACGTTGAAAATAACTAAAAGAGTCAAACAAACTTCTTAGAAGGATATTTAGTATGTTTAATAAAAGGTAAGTGTTCTTCCTTAAATCAAAATTCCTTATTTAAATTATTTAAAACAATGTTATACGTTGTTCCTTCCATCCTTTTATTTTATGAATGAGTGTAAATAGTATTATTAGTCAGGTCAGCGAAACCGCGGCCGAAATTTGAAGACCTTAATTTCATTCAAAAATAAACTGGAAATTATTCACAAAAATTATAAAAATATAGCGAAATACAAGGTAGGGTGACAAATTACGTCACAATATCCAACTTAACAGAGATAAAAATGTTATCATTTAGATATCCTCCAATTCCCTCTTCAACAGTTTTCTTTTTATTTGGTTCTGTTCAATAAACTAGTAAAATATATGTTTCTTTTCGATGGGTTCAACTACAACTCAATTATTTTGAGTTAATTTTTCAATTTTTTTTTAATTGGCTCATGAAAAGCATAGATCTAAATTATGTTAAGATGCTTTAAAATCCTCTCCCCACAAAGTTAATTCATGAAATCTTCTTTCGAGGAGGGGGTGGGAATTGGTGGCACTCTCCCACATATGGGACTCGAATAAGTTCCCCATTTGGAAAACACACATGTGTGCCCTTGTCTGGTAAACTAGAGAGTCTAAAGTAATATCGGTAATATTCATACAAAGGGAACAGGAAAGTTTTAATTGAGGTATCTATTCCCGATAAACATGGTCGCCACGTTTAATATGAACCAAAGACGTAATATGCGGTGAGTAAATAATTTAGTCAGCTGTAAAGTGGTTGGAAACTATTAATATTATATTTATATTATTTGATGGGTTAGCTGTGTGTATATAAACTTAACATTAGTTGCACTAGCTAAATTGTATTGTAATTATTTCTCTCCCTCTTGATCAAACCTAGAGTTAACTCAACACATGGTTTAATTCCTTGATCTTCAGACAATGTAAATTAATTTGATTACTGTGAGTATCCTATCTACCCATTTACATTAATATAGCAAAGCCTTCCTCTAGAGATATAATTATAGTAAGGACGTGGTAGTGAGGGCCGTTTCTAACCGTTACTAGAGTCATTAAAATAATTTTCATACAAGTATACTCCAAATAATGAAGTTTAGAACTACTAATTTTGATATACAATAGCTATAAAACAATAGTTATAATACAGTAAGCTTATATTAATCTAAACTGCAAAAGAAAGGTTTTTTTTCTTCTTCTAAAAGGTCCTTCCTACTCTGTTCAAGTAACAGAAACTTTGGGAAAGGAATAAAAACTAAAATTGTATAGTGGTTTTAAAAATCAAAATAATTATTGATAATCTTTTCTTAGTTGTATAATGATTGACTAGAAATGTTATGCCTGCCGAAGAAAAAACTATGGCACCCGATGAAATATACATAATTTATATATTATATATTTATTGTTTCAAATATATAGAATATGTATTCATTATTTCAAATATTTTAATTTATTTTTAAAATAATATACCCATACAATATTTCTTATATATATAATTTCAAAACTATAGTCTATATATAGATATGATATTTCATTGGTGATTGGTGCTTTTGAATAAGCTGCTGGACGTTTCATAGAACCACGAATAAATAAGATGCCAAAATACAGATAATTGGTATTTTCTTTATCTTTATTTGAGGCTACTAACGTGTAATTTATTAATACATATTGTATTAGAAAACGATTTATTAACAAACATAACCCACACCCAATACCTTGTATGTATCCAAACCTGATACTTTTTTTTAGCATCGCAACTTACTACTCGTTCGGGTTTAACGCCTTTATACCAATTACACTAGTGGTTTTAGTGATTATGGAGATACTATTTAGAGGAAGTGTGCCCACATATGAGGAGAGGGAAAGGTGAAATTCATTTTGGAAAAAACCACCACCAATACAACCCATTAAGTTTGGAATCTTGATCTCTTTGACAAAGGAAGTCTAGTCAACTGCGAGACCACGAGGCCACCTAAATGGTTCTTGATACTTTGCTATGAACTAATTTGATAGTAGGATCAACCCATAAATATGTTTGCCCTCTTAGCCCGGAATTGAACAGGATCCTCTAGATGAGTGATAAATTACATTACATTGTAAACACTCATCAAAATAAATACACTCATTTTATTTGTTGATGTTAGCTTAACAATAAATAACATTTAAGGTAAATTCACAGCACCACACAATTTTATTCTGAGGTTGATGGTTCTACTTGAGTTTGTCTGTGTGTGTAAGCAATAGTTGAATTGTGGCTAAGAAACTATATTTTATTGAGCGATTCTAGAATGGATATACAAAAATAAGAATTCTACTCCCAGGAGCCTGTCTAATACCTAACTTATGAAAGTAGTAGGGCCTACAATTCAAACCAGACCTCACATCGTGGTGCGGTTTTCTTTTTTATTAGTATCTTAGAAAACAGTTGAATTGACCCAGTGAAACAATTTTATAATATTTTAGAAAATACAATAAAATTTATAACTAATATTATTTTGAAACTAAAAAACTATTACACTGAAACCAATTTAGTGGTTTGCCAAGTGAATAAAGCAGAAAATAGAGATTTAATAAGTTTCCTAGTTCGAGCATAATCATGTAGCCTAAGGTACTTAATTTCCCAGTTAGTACGTCTGGTACATAGAAAAAAAATCTGCACTTTTGATTGGAATATGCCACTTTCTGTGGTCATAAATGAGGTCGAAAGAGAACTTTTTAGATTGTGAGCCATATTAAAACCTATGCAGGACACCAACATTGATACTATTTATGGCCGCCATTTTGGTGTCCTAGAATTTGTTGTATCTCAGCTCCTATTCGATTTCAATTTTTCTTTTTTTTATTAAAAAGCTCTTATTGAGTATTATATTTTTATTTTTACTTTTCCCTAAACCTAAAGGTGTATGCATGATTAAAAAATATCTACTTTGATTTTAGTGATCGTATTGTAATTTTTTGTTTTTTTGTTTTTTGTGTGTGTTTTACCTTACATTTGTTTTCATTTTGATATAAAATTATACTCATAAAAATCACTTAACCTTCTTTTTTGAAGATTAGACTGATTTGAATCATTCTCAAAATGACTTCAAGGCACCTGCGGCTGGCAAATGTTGACTTTGAATCTACACTGTAGATTCGTGTTATAGATTAGTCCAAATGTTGCATTTGTCAAAAATCTAGCGATGAAGACTTAATTTTCTCAGCCTTACACACTGAAAAAACACTTGTTGGTGCTGACTACAGCAAGCTTTAGTAAAATTTAACAGAATTTCATAATCTTGGTGCATTGCCCCATGTTTTGGATGTACAAAAGTTAAATGAGGCTGAAGGTATAGAAGGAATATTAAAAAAGCAAAATGGCAAAAAAGTGTGCACCTAACTTCAACAGAACAAAACTTGCCAGGGAAAAGAAACGCTAACGTTCATCCTCTTTGCCAAATGATTCACCTGACAACAGTCCACAGACTTTATTAAAACCAGATGAAAAAGAAAACCCAAGGAATATGCGTTGTTCCACATCATTTATTAAAATGAAAGATGAAATAGGTTTTATATGCAATCAAAAGGGCACTACTCGAAAACCTCTATATAAGATTGCTTATCTACAAGACTATAAACTTAAGAGATGTGCTGATATTACCAATAACACGAACCTTAAAGTATTCCTAGAGGGTGACGATTTGGTTGCTAAGGAAGCAAAGTACCACTTGAAGTGCTACACAAACCTTACCAATTATTGTCTGAGAACATCAATCGGGGTAAAAAAAAAAAGTCTACTCTATCTGCGAGAGTATGGCATTTGCTTCCGTTGCACGCTTCATAAGAGAGAAAAACAAGGCCTCTGAATGTGATAATACTGAGATTGTATCCAAAACAACAGTGAAAATATTCTAAAAAGCAACATTATTCGTCATAATAAATGTCATGAACCATCATTTATATTACACATGGGCCTATTTATATTTGTAAGAACACGAAATAATACAATAATTGAAAGCATGCATAAAAGAGGTCTCTCAATATAACCAAACAGAATTATGAAGATAAAAGTAAGTCTGGCTCACTTGGAGATTAAGAAAGCTCAAGAATAAGGTGTCCTATACCCCTCAAATTTACTTCATGATCTCTTTTTGATTGGTGCGTACTATAAAATTAGTCATAACTACAGCAGAACAACTTCAGAATCATCTTTCCATGGAACAGCAATTTCTATCTTTCAAATTCCCACTGAAGGAGACGTTGGCGAACCTCGTAGTTTCTCCACAAGCGTTTCTTGTGTCGATCAAAGTAATAGGTAAGTACCAGAACTTCCAAACAGCTACAAAGTTGTCAAGACTGTAACACTGCCTTCCAAACAACCACCTGTGCCAATAATAAGCGATATCACTTGTGCTCAGATGTCAAATTCTAAATTTGGATCCGTGTGGAAAACGGAACAGGAATGGCTAGACCATATTATTATCGACAGAAAATATGGGCCCTGAGATCTTTCCTGGGCAGCGTTCTACGCTTCAAAGGCAGGCTCTTCATAGTTTGAATTAACACGTAGCTCTCTTTTGCCTCTATTCATTTAAATTTCTTCTTCGCCGTCAATGCTGAAGCATGGAATGGACCAAACAAGAAACATTACAACGTTTTTAAATCAAATACAAATTCTTGTAATATGTCTGGATCAACCTCAATATGCCTTGACTAAATCCATCCAGTGGAACTGGCCTGAATTTTATGGTGAATCCATATTTCTAGCAATGTTTACATATTTTTATATTGAGCAGGCCTTTCTGAAGGTTCTTGGCCAGGTTCTTGAGGTTAGTGGCTGGGCTAGTCTGGTGGAAAATTCTGGAATCAAGACAGAGGCGGGAGCAGAAGCGTGTCTTAAATTTACTCATGTAAAAAAAGCAAGGGTAATTCATCAGAATATTGCTGATCCATCTCTCGTTTGACACTAGCGCCTAAGGCATAGTATCACCTATATATTCACCTTCTATTTATTGCTATATTATATTTTGAATGGCTACTATATATATTACTATGTTTTCCTAAGAAAAGTGGAGTGTTCATCAGAAAATTTGATATTTGGTGTATTTTAACATCTGACCTATGATCGCATGTAACTCTAGCAAATCTCATTAATGTCTGGTATTATTTTTGATATGACTTATCGATAAATATATTATATTTTCGACTTGCGAAATCTTTAGAAAAACATATAGTTCAATTTAAAATACCCACTTCAGTGGTCGCATGGTCTAAGACCTAATTCTAACAATAGACTGGACTGCCGGTGGTGGGAATATCACGGCTACAATCCCAAATGGCTGTACTGAAGCTGGATTTTCCTCTTAGATTTTCAATTGAGGAGAGCCAGTGCGAAGTGCTAGCAAGGTCTTTGCAGGGCTATAGATTATATATATATATATATATATATATATATATAGATTATATATATATATATATATATATATATATATATAAGTTGCCAGTTGAGGGACATAGCTGAATTTAAAGAGTATAATTTGGGGGTGCCGGTTGAGTTGTGGGAAGGGGAGATATTGCATAGGTACAATTTAAACCCTTATAATAATAATTTCAATTTCCTTTATTATAGTGCTGGCCAACAGTCGTAGACCTATAACAGACCAGAACTGAAAAATACACAAGTACCTTACAAATATATATATATATATATATATATATATACAAGAAAATAAGAAACAATAATAGCTAAATAATTCTATATACTGTGGAATGGCTACAAAAAAAGGTAATTAATAATGATAAGAATAAAAAATAGCAATAATAACAAATAACTAAAGAGTGATTAAAAGGAGTAACAATATGCAAAAAATAAATCAGAATATTGTAAATTTAAATATTATAGGCAGAACCTCCAGATGATAAATTATTGATATGGGATTTCCCTAAATAACTCAATAAGTTTAGCTTTCCTTTTATGATAGAAGTCAAATTAGACAAATCTAAAATTAGCGCTATGGATTCAACGACATATAGGGCTCACCTCATAAGAGCTATGGAGAAAAAATGATTTTGAATTACGAGGAACCCGAGAAGGGATATTAACGCACATGATCAAGGGCAAATTTACAATACATTTTGCTATTGAAAATATTAAAAACAAAAAGGGCATCACAATAAAGTTTACGCGGGAATAGAGTTTGGATCCCTAAGAGGTTTCGAATTATATCATAATAATAATAATAAAAAATCTGGTTAGAAAATAATTTATCATAGCACGCAGCGACCAATTTTCTTTGAACGTTTTCTAATCTTAGAAAGTCAGTTAAGGTAATGGAATTTCAAGAAACACTTACATACTCGTATTCTAACTTATATCTAACCAGGGCGGAGTACAGCCAAACAAAACAGTCAACTTTATTAAATGATGAAGTAATAAAATTAATAAGTCCAAGTAATTTCAACATGATAGTGGAAATAAAGTTTGTTATCCAGGAGAACATCTAGATCATTAATATAAAGGGTACCAATTATGTTTTCATTGCTAAATTTATGAGTAAAATAGAAAGGATGAATTTTCCTAGTAAAATATATAGATTTGGTCTTAGATTTATTTATAGACATTAAATTTTCAAAAGACCATAGTAGAAAACCATTTACATCATTTTGTAAAACTATACAATCTGCAATTAATTTGATAATAATAATCTTTTGAAATGTTTATGTTTTAAAAGGTTTATTTTCTCCAAAAATCCTTGGGGAGTTGGGGGTTCTAGGTACTCCCCTATGTTGAGGAAATGTGCCTGCCCTAAAAAGGGCGTGAACTGTACGAGATATTTTAATTGTGTATTGTATGCGATTAATACTTGATATTGAATTAAAATGTGTGGTATTAGTAATGAAATAGAGGAAAATACACAGTTTTTTTATCATCATATAACGCGTTCAATGATATTGTGTTAAAATCCTCAGCTATATATTGTTGTATAGCATGCATATAAAATATTATTTGCATAAATTAACAATTTAAAATTTTCCTAATGCATTTACAGAAACTTGTTGGGGAGAAGAAGACTGGATGCGATAGTCCATATCTTTTTTCCAGAACACGCCACTGACACTAGAACCATTTGACCAAACGTAACGCTAAATGATTATGTTATTCTCACTTAAATGGACATTAATTTTTGTTTCAGTACAGGCTCTAAACAATTTGGTTTTCTTTTCCTCGTTTTTTACACATCGTTCGGGGTATCCGTAGCTTATGTCATTCAAGTTCAGAGCTAAATATAGGAAGATAATGGATATTCACCTGGAATGTGAATGAAAAACCGCTTACAGTGCATTTTCAATTGCAGTTTAGGTTTTGAAGTTTTGTCAGGATAGTAAATCATTAATATAAATGTACACGCCACAGGGTTATTAATGCCTTACCTTGTTGAAAAAGGTATTAGTTACAGTACATATATTTTATATATATATATTAATTATATATATATATATATATATATTATATATATATATATATACTGAATAAGGGCTTACCTAAAAACACAATTGACCTAGAGAAGGCTGGATTTAACCCCAGCTTTCTAAATTGGAATTAGATATCTAAACCGTTCAGCTGATTATGCTGGTGTACAGAATATAAAATACGTCTTTTAAAGTAAAAAACCTTGGCTAAGAGTATATTATCAAAACTATATTATTATTATTATTATTATATGTAATAGAAACACTCCAATACCCACCATATGTTTCACACTATGGCTTGTAGTATAATAGATTCCCTAAGGATTTAACGTATGATAAGTCTTCCAGCAGTATTTGTGGAAGTAAGCGAAAGCCATTCAAATGAGCGATATTGAAAACCGCGATATGCTAATCTTGGTAGCGTGTTGAAGAAAATGTTTCCCGCATTTAACACCAGCTGTTTCGGGGATAGGTTGGCGTGCCAAGTTTAATATCATCCGCTTATGTAGAATAAGGGGAAACCACTCATAGAATAGACAGGAATCTAAGACTGTTCTGGAATGCTGCTACGTAGATAGTACTTACATAATATTGTAATGAAAGCATTATATTTGAATAAAACAATAAACATTCTATATTGGAATACTGCGTTTATTTATTATGAGGACATACTAAGTATTAATTAGTGCACTGGATACCTCCTATGATTTACTATACTGGGACACAACGTTTACATTAATATAAATATATTGTATACAAGGTATTTATAAATAAACTTGGATATTACGTACTTCTTACTAAAGTGGAACACAGTTATTTTGTAACGAGATTAGGGTTCGACTGTAGAGCTAGCGCGCTTCCCATTTATTTGACTTCTTTGTTCTTTCTTTCTCCATAATTGTTTAGCAGGCAGCTAGGTCAGTCTCACTGCCAAAGGGCTTAGAGGGACGGGGTTGAGGGGGAGTATACTTGGAAAGAAAGTGACACATATAGAAGAGTCTGGGCTCATTTCCTTAGAACCCAGTATTCTGGATATGGAGACTTCCAGACTGACTGTGACCACTATATATACACGGCAGGCAGTCAGCAAGAGAACCTCCAGTCAGAGTTCCGGCTATGACGGTGAGTGAGCCAGCGTGTCCGGGAATGGGCCAGCGTGTCCGGGAGTGGGCTAGCGTGTCTGGAAATGGGATAGCATGTCCGAAAGTGGGTTAGCATGTCCAGAAGTTGGCCAATGTGTTCAGAGTGGACGAGTGTGTTCGGAAATGGGCTAGGGTGTTCAGTGAATGAGCCAGAATAATTGGGGATCGTGTATAGAGTGAGTTAGCGTTTTGTGTCATGTACGACAACCAGTGGTGACTTAAGTGAATGACACGTGTGGCGTGGACACTAATTGTTAACTTTTGAGCTGTGTCGATAATCACTATTATTAGTGAATACTTTATCTATTTGAATAATTAGCTATTATATGTTTTATAGCTATTAATTATTTTATTCTATTCTATTTTGAATGTGTGTTTATCTTCCTAAATGGTTCGCAGGGTTATTAAATTGCAGCTTAGTGTAGGTGTTTGTTTTACTGTTAATAATTAATCAAAACCTTGAGTATTCCGTGTGGGTTATCAATCGTGTTTAATCAACAATGCACCCCAATATCATGAAAAAGACTCGCGGTTCACACAGCTATACGTGTGAATGGCCGTGATCCTCAGGTCACTCGTTACAATATTATTACTAAGGCATAGTACTATTAAGGATATAGATTACGATTACTAAACTAGGTTGAAAGGCAATAAATACTACACTGGAATACAACATAGTTTTTAAGTATTAATGCTTTACACGTTCCAAGTAATTCACTGGGATACACCGCATTAAGTTTTACAGTGGTGTTGTACGAGTACGAATTTACCCAAAAAATAGGTGCTAATGAATATTTTCAATGGTTCAAGTGAATCTTAATATCCCTTCAAGCTATCAAAAACTAAGACTAGTTGAACCATTCATATAAAATGACAAGGAATATTCTAAAGAAATACACTAATGTTCATTTAGAACGAGAGTAGAGAACCTTTGATTAACAAAGTAGTCCTCTCTCACACACAAACGGGATTGCAATCTGACCTATAGAGTCAGAAGGGGTATTCCCTTACTCTCCATTTACTTCTTATTTACAGGCTTTGTTTGACAATTTTCATTTCAATTATCTGTAAGCATTTAAAATATTTATTAACATAACAATGATAATATTATAATATGAATTAGTTTCTTTCATACGTTTCAATTATCAAGACCTCGTACCATCGGGCACTCAGTCAAGGCGTCAGTCTGGTATAGTTATGGACAGAATCGGATGCATAGAATCGATTCATTCGATTCTTTCAAAATCATTCGAATTAAAACAGTAGCTGTTTGACGCAACCTGCCGATTCATTCCCTTACCACTCTCTTGCCAAAAGTGCTGAGAAAAATTGACCTTATGATTATGAATGTACCCGGCACAGATTTATCTGATTACCAAACCCTTCCTTCACCTCTGACAAGACATCTTGTGAATGTGGGGAATGCCAGGCCTCCACCGTGGTTCGGATCCCACGTTAGACTGTAGGTCCTCCATTTCATCTCACAATCACCCTATCATTACACATTAGCGTAAGTGCGTATAGCCCGAACGGGTAGTAAGACGCGGTGCTAATAATAATAATAATAATAATAGTAATGAATGTTTCCAGGCGATCTCTATACATGTCTTCATTTCTATTAGGTTCTTTTTCAATAAATAGTCCTCCATTGCTACACAATAATCAACCATTTGCTTTCGAATGATTCTAAGGCTAATTTAATACAAAATTTTTAGTGGTTGTACAGTTTACAATCGAATATCAGCCAAAAATATTTTCGAAAGAAAATTATATAATGAATTGATTATTTTGCTACACTAGTACATAGATTTATATTTTTCATTTTCTTTAAATTTTACCTTCCTAATTAACTAAACGCAAATAGCACGAATGGTTTGAGAAATAAGTATTTTATCACTTACCCAATATATAAATAGGATTGTAAGCTTTTTTTATGTTAATGCAATATTAAAGGGTCGATTATTTTGACTCTTTTAAAGGCAAAGGGAAGCGTGTGTTCTTTATTTTATTATTAATCGTACGTAAAAGTATTTATATTAATTGCGAGGTAGTTATGTGACTAATGCGTTCACTGTATAGTATTTAGGTATGGCTGTAGTTTGGTCTTTGATACTGGCACAAGGAACTAACTCCAGTGATAGAAAAGTGTTGATGAGCTGCAAACGCAAAGAAATGCGTGTTGGGAGATCCAACAGCAGGGTGAAGAGAATCGTAGCACAAAGCAAAACGAGCAACTAGTAACTATTTTTAGTTAGAAGTAGCTAGCATCCAATTATTACCGTCTCTTTATTACTTCTCAAAATCATTCGAATGATTCTTTCGATTCATTCGATTATCTTTCAAAGAATCAAATGATTATTTGATTATTAAAATCATTAGATTAGGTCCATCACTAGTATTTATCTATATCGTCATGGGTGATGTATTAGTAACAATTCCAAGTTAGTTCTGATTCTTGTCTAGTAGTAAGAAAAATATTTAAAAAAATCATTATCTTTGTTCTCACATTAAATATTTATTGTTTGATTAAATTCCTCAGTACAAAATTAAAAATAATGCTTTCCTTAATCATTAGTTAAACACATATACATTTAACACACTTTAAGTAAATTAAAAGTATGTCTCTATAATTTAAATTGATTATAGTTATTTCATAGGAAAAACATATTGACAAAAAAGTTTTTCCTACATTTACTTACTTATTTACTCTACAACATTAGGAGCTCAAAAGATCATTGCCACACCCACAAAAGCAAGCCACCTATCCCTATCCTAAGTTAGTTCTATCCAGTCCACTACACTACACACTTTCTCTTTCAGGTTCATTTTAATGTTATCCTCTCATTTGCGTCTAGGTCTTCCCAACGGGTCTGCCAGTCAATACCTTGAACAAGGTTCTAGATTCTCCCAATCCCATTGTATGTTCTGCCCTTCGTAATTACAAGACTTAATCATCCTAATATTGTCATGCGATAATTATAAGGTATGGAATTCATCACAACGTGATCTCCACCACTCCCCAGTAGCCTCATCCCTCTTTGGTCAAAATATATTCTTAACACCTTGTTTTCAAATACACTAAATTTATTTTCGTTATGTAATGTAAGAGACCAGGTTTCACACCCAGAGAGATCAACCGGTGGATTTGTTTAGTAAATTTTGAATCTTACATTATTTAACAGCAGCTGAGATGTCAACAACTTACTGACCGAATGATAGCATGCAATTAATTACCAACTCTGTCCTTTTTCTAATTCCCAATCTAATATCATTATTACTAGTTAAAATTGTTCATAAATATTTAAACTCATCAACCCTGTCGAATGATAAGTTGTTCGAATAAATCTCTAAATTATTATCCCCAATCTACTAATTTTCTAAGTCTTTACATAATTTTTAGGCATTAGATCATAGCCAAGAATATGTCTAAGCTAAATATATATATCTAGTGTCAGAAATATTATTTTCTCTAAAAAAGAAATTAAACTATACCATATTATTTGTTTGTTTACGCTTTGAAATATATTCTATTCTCCATTTTATTTTCTAGTCTTACACCCACTACTAAGACACAAATCTAGGAAGTTCAATAATAATAAAAAAACTGTTTTAGTGTTTTCTAATTTAAAAGTTAACGTTCCCAAATAATCAATATTAAGTTGGTTTTTCATAAATCTATCTATTATTATTATTATTAGCACCGCGTCTTACTACCCAAAATCTATCTATTAAATTATTACTTTTACTTTTTCTTTATTGAATATTATTTTAAACATTTATGTTAAATAATTCATTTTACTTAAACAAAAATAGTGACTAACATTAATGTGTCACTGTCTGAATTGAATTTAGTATTTTTAAATAAATAACGATACGATACCCAGTTTATATGTTAAAAATATTTTATTAATTTAACTAACATGCAAGCCTCCGATAATCTTAGGCTTATTATATTTAGCCTTATATCATGTTAGATTTATTATATTATGCCTTTATTTCAAATATTACGGCCAAATTTATAATACTATTACCCAGATCGATGAGAAATTAGTACGTATGAATATTCAGCTCATTGATTATGGTTAGCCTGTGACGGATAAGTCAGAGTTAGATTTCCAGATGAATGAACTGAGGGTTATTTACAGTTCTAATAGAATTCTTGGTGACCTGGTGGTCTAGGGGTAAGGTGTCAGACTTCTATGCCGGCGGCCAGGGTTCAATCCTCGGTCCCGGCAAAGATTTATCTGATTACCAAACCCTTCCTTCACCTCTGACAAGACAGCTTGTGAATGTGGGGAATGCCAGGCCTCCACCGTGGTTCGGATTCCACGTTAAACTGTAGGTCCTTCATTTCATCTCACAATCACCCTACCACTACACATTAGCGTAAGTGCGTATAACCCGAACGGGTAGTAAGACGCGGTGCTAATAATAATAATAATAATAATAATAATAATAATAATAATAAAAATAATAATAATAATAATAATAATAATAGAATTCTATTAAACACAAATAGTAGATTAAACAAAATATTTTCAAATCCTATCAAATAATTCTAACGATAACGATAGGTATTTATCTTCCTAAGGTTAAACGTCTGCATGAACTACAAATTCACTGTAAAATAATTCTCAAATAATTAATACACTGCATGTATAAAGATTATATATAATTAATTTTTGCTTCAGAAAATTCATATGAATGTAAACAGTACTTTGATAAATTAAACATGCTATTTTCATCATACATACAAATTTTATGGGATTTATTATTGCCTTAGAGAATCTATCTTAATTTAAATACAAGTTTGAAAGATTAAACATATTACTATTATGTTCACCTGGTGCGAAAGTCAGAAATCCAATTTTGCTGTTGAAACTCAAGCTGCTAATAGAGCAAGTTTCATAATGAAAGCCAGGGTCTTCCTACACTGATTAAAGTCTAAACTTTCTCCGTGTCTGGGGGTTGAATAGATAGCAAGATGAATTTCTAAAAATAATTTACATGAAATTATAGTCAACTGTTATGCACGCATCCATTTTACTTTCTTGAGTGTGGACGCACAACGACAGTGAATATTCTAGTTGAAGTTAATACTACTACTACTAATAATAATAATAGCCTTTATTTATCTGGAGAAATGAAGGCGTTAGCCTTCTCTTACACTTGACCAGTGTTGAATACAAAATAAACTATTACAATTATTGAAATACAATTTAATAAAGAAATATTCAAATAAGTAGAAAAACATTTGAATGCTCATTCATACACTCATTTAAAGCTCAAGTAGTTTCAAGAACTCAGTTTATTTATTAGACTAGATAAATTTCTTAGCCACGCACTTGAAGGGGAGTCTATATGTTAGTTGACGAGTAGAGTTATCTAGTTTGTTCCAAGCCTGTGATTCCAGGACAATGAAAGAATGAGCATATATTTGAGATATATGTATGGGAATAGACATCTGTAGAGTGGATTCTGATCTAGTAGCTCGGCTATGTTTATCTTTCAGAAATAGGAACTGTGAGGATAAGTATTGAGGCTGAGATGTTGATAATATTGTGTAAAGCAATACTAATATGTGCAGTCTTCGCCTTACATTTATTCTTAACCAACCCAGTTTATTAACATACTCAGAAATGTGGCCATGCCATTTTAAATTAAATATGTATCGAACACATGTGTTTTGTAGTCGTTCTGCTAGATCATCTCTTTAAGTCATTGTATACTACGTCACAGTAGTCAAAGTGTGGCATTATTAAGCTCTGGATAGTTCGTACATTTTCTGGGAGAAAATTATTTAGTCTTCTCAGTGAATGTAAGCAGGCATACACTTTCTTGAAAATCGAAGTTACCTGATCTGTACAATTAAGATTTTCATCAATAATAACACCAATACTTTTAGTAATTGTTGTCAGTTGTACTGTGGCTACTCCTAATCGTATATCAGTCAACAGGGAACGGTCCACATTCTGTAGTAGTCTGTAGTCTGCTAGTTCCTATAAGAATGGCTGGAGTTATATCAGGGTTCAATTTAAGTCAATTTTTTTTCAGACCAAGCATTTATTGCAACTAGGTCAATATTTATTCATTGTATGGCTGTATTTATTGAAGAACGGTAAGTGGAAATATATATTTTAAAGTCATCTGCATACATGTGGTATTTACAGTATGAAATTGAAGTAGTGATATCTTTCACATATAGAGAAAAAAGCAATGGCCCCAAAACTGAGCCCTGTGGAACACCAGCCTCAACTGGGTGCCATGTTGAGAACGTGTGGCCTATCATAACACTTTGCTGGTGACTATGCAAATATGATCTCATTCACTGTATATTGCCTGGAGAGAAATTAAATAATACATGCTATTTTGCTAATAGAGTATTAAAATCCACAGTATTAAAAGCTTTTGAAAATTCTAATAATATAAGAAGTGTTAGCTCACGCTTATCTCTGGCTAGTATGTCTGACATTTATCTACGCGGTACATCTACAATGATGTGATCTGAATCCTGATTCATAGGCAGTTCACAAATTGTGTTTGTTAATGTGTCGGAAAATTTGTTGATGCTCTAGGAATTCTAGTGCCTTTGAAAGGGACGGAAGTATACTTATAGGTCTAAAGTCATGTACATCTTTTGCTAGTCCTTTTTTAGGTGTTGGCGTAGTAAGTGCGAGTTACCAAAGGGTGAGATACTGTCCGGTTATGAGTGAGAAAGAAGTTTAATAAGTCAGTTATTGTTGATATAACATTTATTAAAATGGTTTGTATTAGCAATATTGAAATTTTGTCTCTACCTTGTGCTTTCGATTTGATTTTATTCTCATTATTGATTTGTATACCTCACAATGAGTCAAATGGGAAAAGTAAAAAGTACTGTCATCATTATAGTCATTATTATAATTAATTGCATTGGAAGCATAAATGTCGTTTATAGCTTGCATTTTTGCTATATTGTTAGTTAAATCAGGAATGCGAAGAAACTCTTCATTCAGTTTATTGGGACTGATGTACATATGGGTGCTTTTGGATAGTGTATGTCCCACTCCAATCCCCCGCAGTTCCCTCCATAGTTTTTGGGTGCTGGGCTAGTATTTGAGAGTGGAAGTGAAAAGTCCATTATAGCTTTCCTAATGGACTGGGTACATTTTTTACGCAGATGTTTATACTCCTCAAAATCTATTTTGCCTGTAAGTGGCTTGATTTTCAATTCTCGTTTAAATTTCGCATATCCTTGATCACGTATCCTCCTCAATCACTTGATGTCTTTAATCATCCAAGGAACAGTTGGTTTACTAACACGTCGAGTTTTTACTGGTGCATATTTATCGTACAAGTCAAGGATCATATCATTAAAAAGATGTACCCTGTCATCAATGTTTAGTTTTGTGTTGACCAGGTACGAGGGCATAGATAGAGCATCAGCATTCAGTTTGTCTATATCAATGGATTTAATGTCACGATATGTGATTACCTTAGGTACAATTTTAGCCATAGGCATTGAGTAGGAAAGGTAAACAAGATCATGATGTGAGATTCCGAGGACCGCGATATGTCCAGAAGAGATCACTTTATTAGAGTTTAAAGTATATATATATATATGATAAATCCATGTATGCGAGGTTGCGGTATGATGTGTTGCGTCTAAGTGACATGGAGTCATATTGTATGAAGACAATAAAGTAAGTAATTGTGAGGTTTCATTGTTGCTCCAAAGTAAGTCCACGTTAAAATCACCCATTACAATTATATGTTCATATTTGTGCATGTGCTCGGTCAAGGCAGTCTCATAGGTAGTAAATTGACCAACTCAAGGTGACTGGTACACTACAGATAACATAAGCCTTTGTTGTGAATTGTTTATTTCAACAATGATATATTCAGATTGCGCTGAGTACGGACTCAGTGATGAAGATGTTAATTTATATTTAATATAATGTATGATGTACACACACACACACACACACACACACACACACACACCTCCACCGCCCTTCATGGTTCTGTCATTTCTAACTAGTGATGGGCAGAATCGGATGAATAGAATCGATTCTTTCAAAATCATTCAAATTAAAAAATCATTCGAATGATAAAAACATTTGAATAAAAACAGAGCTGACTTGATGCGAGCTGGTCGATTCATTCTCTTACCCCACCTTTGCCAGAAGTGCTGAGGAAAATCGACCTTATGATTATGAATGTTTTCAGGCTATCTATATACAGGTCTTCATTTCTATTAGGTTCATTTTCAATAAATAGTCCCCATTGCTACAAAATAATCGACCTTACGCATTCGAATGATTCTAAGGCTAATTTAATACAACGTTTAAGTGGTTGTACAGTTTACAATCAAATAACAGCCAAAAATAATTCGAACGAAATTTACAAAATGATTCGATTATTTTGCTACATTACTACGTGGCTTGTTCTTTTTCATTTCCTTAAAAATTTACCTTCCTAACTACTTAATTGCATATAGCACGAATGGTTTGAGAGATAATTTTTCTTAGTGTTGACTTAAATTTATTAAGTAGATAAGTATATACTTTTTATGTATTTAATAAAATATTACCCGGCCGTAATATTCAGATCGTATTATAATTTTATTCACTTAAATAATTTTATGATGGTAAGCTTATATATTTTTGTTATGTTTAGGATATATTAAAGGGTAAATTATTTCGACTCTTTTAAACACAAAGGGAAACGTATGTTCCTTATTTAATTATTAATCGTAAGCAAAAGTATTTATATTAATTGCGAGGTACTTATTTGAGAAATGCGTTCACTTATTCACTCTATAGTATTTTATTGTGGCTGTACTTTGGTCTTTGACACTGGCACAAGGAACTAAATACAGTGATATAAAAGTGTTGATAAGGTGCAAACGCAAAGGAATGCGTGTTGGGAGATCCGACAGCAGGGTAAAGAGAATAGTAGCACAAAGCAAAACGAGCAACTAGTAACTACTTTTAGAAGTAGTAAATATTCGATTATTACCGACTCTTTACTACTTCTCAAAATCATTCGAATGATTCTTTCGATTCATTCGATTATTTTTCATAGAATCATTCGATTATGCCCATCACTATTTCTAACGAGTTGATAACCACTCAGGTGTACTAAGCTAGAAAGAAGGGATGGTTTTAAACAAAAATAGCATGAAAGACAGAGAAGGAAATAAGCTTTCGAATTCATGGAAATGGCATAGTAAAGACTGTGCATTTACGTGGGCCACTTGCAGCGATAGCAGCTGGCTTTCAATTACATTTTGAAGCATCATAACTGTTGAAGGATTTGTAGAGGAAGGGAAGGAAGGGAACTATTGGTCAAGGTCACCAACAGACATGGAACATAGCTCACTGAAACATATTGTAGTGGGGCTATCTCGTCCTTATAAAATACTATCCGCACACATCCAAAAATATAAAGACAATTAAACTTATCACTACCCGAGACCTTGAGACTTGAGTTGAGCTTGTTAGCACACATACACATCCCCATACACGCATTTTAGAACTTAGTAAATTAATAACAATAATCAACACACACAATAATATATCAAATACTACACTAAAAACAAATTAAGCCATGGATTTTTTTAAATTACGAAATTGATTTTGGAACTTAGTATATTAATAGTCAAGGTTTATTAGTTCTTGAACCATTATAATTATGGTATATTTCATTTAAAAAGTGTGCATTAAAATTTTATTTTAGTATTAATTATAGTGATATATTAAGATCATAATACTAATTCGCTTATATTTTTGTACCTCATAGTAATACCTTTCCTGCCCATCTACATTTAATTACACTAGTCGGGTAGGGATGATGACAGTAGAATTTACATTAAATGCATCCATATTGGTGTAAGTTAAAGAGTGGAAAACCATTTTGGAAAAATCCAATGTAACCAAAATATGAACTACGACCTTCACATCATAAGCAAACCAGACTTGATTTTATTGAGGTTTACTGCGAGTTCACATCGATTCGAGTGATTATTTGTTCAATATACTCGTATTAAATGTGTATCATAGTTCTTATTTACTACTATTATTTCTAAACTACAATATTACAAAGGATTAGTACTTATTCATATGTCTATTAAATACACATATCTTGAGTTCATTGCAAACTTCCACTACAATACAAAAATACCCACTCAAGTCTTGACATTCTCATCCCTCGACTGTGTTTCTAGTCACACTCGTCCGTTTTAGCCCTAGCCTCGCCCCGCTGGAATTTTCCCCACCCCCTTGCTCTAAGGGGTGGCCCAAGCCTGGTGACAGTTCAGGGCTGGCTCAAGTATGGTCTCGCTCGCTATATGTGTATAATCTTTATAAACTACACATATGTACTAATACATATTAAAAAGGGAGCGCAAAAAGCTGACCACAATTTACTGTATCTATTTTTGACGATCTCAAATTGCAATAATAAAGTTTTACTTTAAATAATAAGTGACACGTGAGCTTGAGCATAAAATGAATATAATTAACTTAGAGGCCTGGCAATGATACGCTAATCCAAAGGTATCTGTGTTAAAGCATCATCTTTATTATATTGTTTAGTTTAAATTCAGAGCTTCTCTATGGATTGGAGGTCAGAGTTCTGGCTACGAGTCAAGAGGTTCCTGGTTTGATACCCAGCGCTTCAAGATTTTTCTGTGAAGTAGGAGACCTGGAACAGGTTAAGACTCAGCCTCATGAGGAGTTGTTTGAATAAAATATAACTGCTCTGGACTAGAAAACTGAGATTAGTGGTCAGAGGGCTCGTTGTGATAATCACATGACATCCTCTATCCACAGAAGTGTTCACTTTATTCGCCACCAGATAGCAGCCACTTGGTCAGTCTGGCACGATTGTAGGCTGAAGCAATGGAGTTTTATTATTAGTGTAGTGCAATATTTTTAAACTATTATCTTAAAAATAATTTGGTGTTTTGGTTAACTGTTAGATTATGAACTATTACAATGACTAAAGTTCCGGATATTTCATAAATAATAATAAAAATTGAGACCTTGAAGTATAGGAGAGTATTTTTGCCAATAATTGGATCATCCCTGCAGGGTTGTACGGATAGTTCAGTCTCCCAATGTATTTTTGTTTAATAATATATATTAATTCACTTATAAGCATCACTGGCACTAAAACATACTACTATTAATCCTAATATTGATATTATTAGTATATTAATACTGGGTTCGATGAGATCATGGTATACTCTAAAGCAGGGTTAATATATTAGTCATTCTTGTGCGCCGCTCCAAAAAATCACAATATTTAGCAGGCCTGACAATTAATTCAATCTGACAGTAATTTTGAACGTTACTATATTATACTCATGATGTTTAAAAGGTGGGTGGTGTGTAGTAAAACGTAATTTGATATTATATTGATATATTTCAGTGAAATTAAAACTTTTATAATCTAGAATAGGACTAGGCCTAGCATATATGAAAAAGTATATTACGTAAAAATTATTTAAACATAAATAGTCATTATTAAAATATAAACCATTAATGGAAAACATACAATAGGACTAATTATAAGCAAACCACTCTAGTATTACTATAAATAAAGCACGACCAATAAACCAGGCAAATATCAGCTGTCGAGACATCGGCTGCTGTTGGGTGGAGGGGAGAAGAGGTGTGAGTCACTCTCAAGCCAACTTGTCGCCCGGCAACCTGGATTGTTCAAGGTAAAAACAAGATTATGTTATATGGTTCAGTCGTTATATGTTGGCGCTTGGAGGGAGAGATACCGGGTCTAGCTAGAGTGGGGGTCGCACGCCATTGGAGGGTAAGCTCGCACTTCTTTGTAAACACACTATGTTGGTGGTGTAAAGGACTAAATAACACTGGGCTTGCAGCTTCCTCCACCACTGATAAATAACTGAAGATCTTTCTGGACGTTCAATGTCAGGCGCCTCTACATACCATCTGAGTTATATGACGCATCTCCAGTGATACAGTAGTTGGACTTTCAATCCGTGGGCCAATCTCTGGAGCTTGGTGGGCTGGATGTGGTCCGTGGGCCGCCAATTGAATATCCCTGCTTCAAGGCATCAATCTCGTAATATGATATCGGAGTTCGAATACCAGTCAGGCCTACTGAATTTTTTTCCCTAAATGGTTTTTCAATATCCCTCCACGCAAATGTAAGCACACATCCTATAAATTCAATCTTCCTCATACCTAACACATTAGCATAATTAATTCATATGCGTATAGCCTGAAAAGACAGTAAGACATGGTTCTATAGTAAATTGTATTAACAAATATATCTGATGATTCTCTTATTTGCTGGTCAGTAACCCTTCTATCCTATTACATAAATTCTTCTTGCCTAGACTTGCATCCATTTGACTATTGTTAATGACGTCAGTAATTAAGTGATTAATTTATTTCTTGCTATTAAACAGTAGTTAATTTTATTCTAGGATTGAAAATAGTTTTATATCTTGACACGTACAAACCTCTTTTCACAAATCTGAGATGATAATCATTCAAGCAAGATCATCAATTACATTTATAGTTCAATTCATTTTATTTGCACTGCATCTATCTAGCCGTTCGGGATACTTGAATTTAAATGCGTCAGAATTTTGAGGCCAAAGGAAGTAGAATTTAGAGGTAACGTAACTGCTTTAATTAGAGAGATATTTGGAAACCATTTAAGAAAACCACCCAGTAGAGCCTGATGATATTTGACCTACAACCTCACCGATCCCTGCGAGCTTGTCAAAACGATGTTGACGTTTAGTTCGTCTAGTCACACATTAGGGAAGAGACATGATCAGTGACTAAAGGTGTTGGAATTATTTTCTTAAAGTAGGCCTATATTACATTTGTGTCTAAAAGATGTGATAGCTCATTTATTTTCTATTGTGACACTAACTTCATCATTAATAGTTGCTTGAAATGTACAAAATTAGACACAAATAAAATCACTTTGCCCATTATCAACTATATCTTTCAGAAATGACTTCCCTCTATGAAAGTTGGGGTGTATGCAGTATGAGTTTAGGGACTTTCTTACTCTGAGAGATGGTAACTTAGAAACGATTATTACCATCCTATAAATATAACATCTAGTAGAAATAAATTAGAACCAAGCAAATTTTATTTGTCTATCAAGTAAGTTATATAATTCGATTTGTTTTATTACTATATATTTCTAATCTAATTGTCTTTCTCAATAATCTAATTTATATATTTATATTATTCATTGGTGGTTGTGATACTGTTTTTAAGGAGTTGAATGTGTGTTTTATATAATAAATATAGTGAGAGAGAAGCATAAAATGCATGTCCTAAGCTTGTTATGTATTCGTTTTATTTTATATAAAGAAAAAAATATTACATTATTTGTAAATCAAATTTTATGGTTTGAAATTGGAATCTTATTTTTAATTAAGTAACTTTACCCACGAAAAAAAGTAAAACCATCAAATTAATTATATATCCTAACTAAGGCTTAAATTATATCAATTCGTTTCAATAGATACACATTTTAAATGTAGGGTTGTAAAAATGTAAACATTTTGAAAAGATAGGGATCAAAAAATGGATTATAAACACTTAGAATAATCTTTCATCAGATAAAAAAAGAATAAAGCCTTCTTGTTTATATTTGTTCACATAACGTAATTTCGGTGATAAAACTATTTCTAATCCAGATCAATGGAAGTAGAATTTAATTACAAACTTGCAATCTCACGGGATAGTTAATAACTCATCACACCATCGAATAACTCGAATATTAGATACACACGCTCAAAACAGGAATACAATAAAGTGCTGTTCTCTACACTCTTCACTGAGTTAATTATTTATTTGGTTTATTTAACTCGCACTTTCTGAATCGACTGATTATATCATCATAAGAGAATTTCTATGAGTGAGAGTGAAATTTTGCCAGTAAAAGTATTTTCACATATCTTCCAAAGTTATTTTACATCCCACAAACGACATGGAATGTAACGTCTTTACTTTCCATCCTAAGGAAGTTGTGCCACGAATTTTTACTGTCCAAGAAAAATCCGTAGACACCAGTTAGGTTTTAACATCAGGTCCTTAGGTGAGCGCTTTATCCTAAGTTTCAAGACTCAATTTAAAACTGCAACATTTAGATTATCGAACTAGTTTAAAAATTGTTTCAATTTGATTTTAGATTTTAAATATTATTAAATGGTTTCACTGGTCCCAATTACATTGTTTTATAAATCAAACCACAAAAAGCTGCACTGTGATGAGCGTCTTAATCAAGATATATTACCTAAAGTATATCCACAGCTTCTTTGGTGCTGCCTGACAGCTACCAGACGCTACCAGATGCTATCAGTAATGCCAACATTGTCTGAAAGTCATTGTTATCAACATATTTGAAAATAATTATTATTTGATAAGTATTACTTTTATTATCAATAAAAAATATTATCAATCACTTTTAACAATACTTCCATAAGGATTACAGTAGAATTGTATTTTACATAATCAAATTAAAGAATCAATAGCCTAATAAATTCATTCTAGTTTTTCTTTTAACTTTTGTGGAAAATACAGGTTAAATAGTGCGTGAAATTATACATTTGAGGGTATAGTATTCAGTTATTTATATTTTTATAACTGCCCTTGCATATCTTTAACATAAATACGTGGTTTGTGATAATAAAGAGAAAAGGACATACAAAATGTTTGTGAAATAATATAAAGTTTAAATTTTGTAAACACGAGTATTACCACCAGTCGCAATTAACTCGCCAACAAGGCCGCCTATGCCATAAATCATCCGTATCATTTCATTTCAGTGCACCATATTTGTGTTTGAAAGTAAGGCCGCTTGTATTCAGCTCTTGCTTTTGACAATTAATTTTTATTAAACAGCAAATGCTACTTTCATAAGAAAAATAACCACCAACCGGTTATTTTTATAAACATAATAAAACAATTTTAAATATACATTATAACAGTGAATTAACATATGAAATATAATAAAACAGCGTGCATGGGTCTACAAGCTGAATAAAATAAAATATTTTATTATTAGCATATTTAGACTTATCTAAGTTACTGTTCATAATATTATTAAAAAAATCGTGGTATAGTGTATTTTATGAATATTTATGTAGCTAATTAGCATATCATGTGTTCTTGTGATTATTAATTCGGTGTGTGAGCATGTAGTCCTTGGAAATATACGGTTTTTTGTGATCTTTAAATATTTATTTTCCAAAATAATATTGAAGCGTGTGATAAAACATTTAACGAGTGTTTCCCAGTGATTTATATACATTATTCGAAAATTCAAGTCTTTGTATCAAGACTAAATTATATCTTTTAACCCCAATATTGTGTTGTGTGTTGACTCTTAGGCTAAACCTCAAGTTATAGGATTTGTATAGTATTCGATAAAACTCTGTGAAGTGTAATACAAAATATTAGAGATAATTTTTCAGTTTTCATTAAATAAATACCAGGCTAAGACATCAAGTCATAAGTTATTGTAGTTTTGTAAAAGATTTAGTTTTAAGAGTAATGAATCTAAAATAGATTTTTTAAATTAGGATAGCTCTATATACTGTTTTTATTTGACGATCAAGAGGATGACAACGAATATGATGATGTGGAAGAAGTTATTGTGACTCCGTTGGAAAACACTTACAGTTACAAGCCAGATCATAACAAATATTACTTATTTGTACTTAATAATATTAAAAAGGTTTATGAAAGTGTTTTTTCTCTGTGTATTACTACATTTTCAGATTTTTCCCATTTATAATGTTAATAATACTTTTAACAAACATTTGTTAAAATATTAAAAAATATTTGATTATTACAAATAATTTAATAATAATATAAACTACTATGGGACTAAATGCTAACATTTTAAATATTGAAAATATAAATAACTAATACTAGGTTTAACATCAAGATATAAAGGTCAACAATAAATAAAAAGTAAAAAATAAATAAAGCTGTAGTATATGTTTCTTTTTCTTTTATAGACCTCAGTTTTGACTTTCAAAAGTGACAGCTACTAAACATATGTTTTTGCAGATAAAATGGTTTGACGTAGGGATACATAATTTGTTCTGGTAGCGTTTATAAGCTGTCAGGAAGCACCAAAGAAACCCTGGAGCTTCTATACTTAAGCCTAGTATTAAATGCGAGATGAGTTTTAAATAGGTTCATTTTCAAAAATATTATATTCATATTTATTTGTACATTATACTTTTTTAAGTATTTAATTTAAATATATCTCTTAATTTATTTTAGATGTCATGTAATGTAATTTAATTTATATTAAATGCTGAAAATTTGAATTCTTTCCTTGATGGATTACACTATGTCCCTCTCTTATAAATTTCTCCTGAGTATAAACATATTTTGGTACATTTCCAATATTTCAGGTAAACGAAAGGTACTATAAAAACATAGCATATTTGTAGCTACAAAATATTCACAAACACAAGAACTCGCCATGTATTTCAGGTACGCTTCCAATTTCTCAGTTAGATGGCACTGAATGGCGAGTATATTGTGTTTTTTCAACCAATGTTATTTTGTTATTGTTGATCAGTTACAAATGGTTTATAAATTGATTAAACCACACAAACCAATGGTTTATCAACATGCAGACAGAGTGATGTCTCGTATACTCATGACATCAATATTGTCACCAAGATATAAAACAAAATTAAACTTGACTGGGTTTAATAAAATATTGCTTTAATTAAACAAGACTCATTTCAAATATTACATTAATTACTGTGGTGTTGAAGGAAATTATACAACAGTTGATATGATTAATGGGTCAGTCCATATGAAATGGTCCAGAAAATAAATAAATGGTTGCTCGACCGTTTTTAAAAAATCTAATTTTTTTTTCTAAATTACCCTTACATGTTGGTAGCTCAAAATGACTATTATTTTATTTTTATTGTTTTTGGTTTTCGCATAGTGGCCATATTTGTTTTACAAGACGCTACATTTTTTGCAATTTTAAGGGTTTACAGAAACAAAAATATCTCGACTTCTGGTTGATCAATCAACATGAGTGAAAGATAATTTTGTTTGGAAAGTAAAGGGCTACAAGTTTGTTTATGTAGCATTTTGAACTAATCTCAATTCTAAAGGGTGAAATTTTTGCCTAAAATTCTAGCTTTTTTTAAAAGAAAATCCAGTTTTCAGGGGGAAATATTTTCACTAAGGGAAAGAGTCAACAAGCTACAATTTTTTGTACAAGTAGACATAAACTAATTTTCCTTACACACCAAGTTTCAAACCTGAGAAATTCCCCCTTTTTTTAAAAAAAAATATCAAATTTTTGGAAATTTGAAAAAATTGCAATTTTCAGAGCTTAATATCTCAGGTGGGGGACGAGATAAAAATCTGAAACTTTGTTACATAATAGTAATATATAATAGTATTATACACAAAAAATCTGAAGTTTGAGAATTGACTACAAGCTGAGATACTGAAAAGACAAAATTAGAAAAAAAAACTGCACATATTAATAAGTTTGTATACAGTACCTCTACTAGATAAAATTTTATTTGTATTAAATATGTTTTTATGTGTAAAATATATTTCAAGCACATAAATACATAGGTGCTTATAATTCTACCTAAAATAAAAATTAAAAACTATTACCTTATTAACAAATTAAGTTTGGTGTTTGGCAGAGAACTGAGATATTTCTTCGCACAATTTAGGGCTGATGTTGTGCGTACGACCAGTTACAGTTGAAAGTTCCATTGGCATGATCTTGATTAAAAATTATTTGCACATGTACACAGGTTTTGACATCTCTTGATATCTTAAAGAAAATTTTGGTCCTGCTGGCTTGTCTTGATGAATTTTGAAGTAATTATCTCCGATGCTCACTTCCTCAATAACCCCAAGACATCATTATCCGTCATTTACACACGCAACTATGTCTATTTTTTTGGGAGTAAGAACAAAGAAGCTTTTGATACTTTTACTTCCTCAAAGTATTCAGAAATTGAAGTGTGGTAACAACTTACGGTGGTGTCATTTATAGGAATATATCTTTGGTATGATCGAGTTTTAGAAATTGGCAAGCAGTTTTCAAATCGATTTTCCAATTCAACTCCATTTTTAACCACTTCTTCACTTGTAACATAGGTATACTTAATGCCAAGAAGGTTTTTATCACAAAATTGAAACATATCCTCTTGAGTTAATATTTGATTATTGGTTGTCATCTGAAGGCCCCTCTTGGTCACTTCTCTTTTTATAGTCCTTCCTACCCCATCACAGGCATTTTTCCCATGGCTGGTAGCAAAAAAGTGCCACTCTGCTTGAAGGCCAAAGTCTTTATCATGGTGACATAGATTGAGAAAGTTCTTCTTATTTTTGTACTGACTATAAGATCCGTCGCTGAAATATAATATCTTCGTCACTGATGGGGCAGTAGTCTTGATATCACTAATCAAATGCTTTTGGAACGCATGAACTGTGATGGTATTGTGTGTGAGGTGGTTACTGATGACACAAAAATTTATGCTCTTCATTTCACGTTGATTACTTTCTTTATGATAGTAAACAAAGGGGTGAACAGTGGCTTGTGTTTTCCCCCAATGAAAACTTTGTATTTCGTCTTGGATTACAAAAGAATTAAGTTTTCAGAAAAATCAGCTAAAACAATAGATTCAGTATCCAGCAGGCTCTTTTTCTTGTCCTTGAGAAAACTTGACTGTACTTTAGATACATAGTGGTGTTTCTTTAGAGAGCTGAGTTTTTCTACTAAGGATTCAAAAAATTCTTCTCTTGGTTTTGTGACTGAAACCATCTCGGCTCGGTCAGTTGTGACCCACTGTTTGTAGCTTAAGTTGTCAGGGTTTTCTTCTGTCTCTTGTTCTTGGAACAACAATTCCAGTAGGAAATCTTCACCTGGGCAGTTGGTACATTGGCTTAGCATGCACTCAGAACGGTTAGGTCACAGACAAGCATCATAAGAAGATCTTTGTAGTCCACATTTAATTTTGCACCATCTATCATTAATTTAATTATTATTATTAGCACCACTTCTTACCCCTAGACCACCAGGTCAAGCATTAATTTAATATTTTGGTGGTATAAACACAAACAAACAGAGTGTGTCCCTGATGCTCCAGCAATTACACACCATTTAGGCCTAAACTCACAAAATTTTGAGCGTCCAATTTTAGATTCTGGGTGGGCTTCCCTAAATTGTACATACAGTTCATTCAGGTTACAAAGTAATAATTGTTTCTGTTTATGTACTTTAACCCCATCAATTCGGTCAGATTTACAATTTTTTTTTTTACCTGGAAGAAGCCTGGTGTTTTCTCCACTGATATAAAAATCTACAACCTTCCCGACTGTGTCTTCATTAATATTTTTAACACAAGGTCTTTTTCCTAGGTCTGGTAGTATTCCGTGTGCCTTAGAAAGATCCCTAGAAACTTTTACTAAACGTTCAGAAACTTCAAATTCAGTACTAACTTTTTTTCTTGACCAAGATTCTGGCAATAGACAATATTTTTACCTTTTCTTCTTTATCTGTTGTCTTACATTTTTCTTTCAGCTTTTAAATTAGTGCTTCATATCCTTCAGCGAACGATAGCGAGTGCAGATTTTTTTGCTAAGGGTTCATCATGAAGTGGGTCTACTCCCTCTTCAAAAGAGGCTTCAAGTTCTCGCTTCAACCTTTGCTTGAATTACTATTGGTCTTTTTTCAGAATTTAGTTTTATGATTTTAGAAACAGGAGATACACCTAAATTTGAACAGGTTGCATTCAAAATGTCCATATGTTCAGATCAAGGTACAAAAACATAATCTTTTTCACCTTTACTTTCTTCCTTTATTACAAACAACATGCTGTAGCAAGTAGCACAAAGATATTTCTCAGGAATAAGATCTACTGAGTAATTTTTTTTCTTTTGATAAATATTCCACTTTGATTTCTCTAATTCCTTTGGTAATACCTTTTTTTATGGATTTTAAGTGGGTCAGAACATGAGTTACCAAAAAATGGTGGTACATTAAAAATAATTTAATCTCGTGGAACTTGCATATATTTGTAACACCAATATTTGTTCTTAAAGCAATAAGATTTCGATCTTCTTCACAGAATTCAGTAATCACTTTGTTATAATTAGATATTGGTCCATACACACACTTATGACACTCTTCTTTTAAAAAATTCATCCACACTACATTCCATTTTTCCATTTTTTAAGATGTAAGATATATTTTAATGATGACTAAAATATTTGGACAAAATCTTGTTGTAGGTATTCCACTATGACAAAGTGAATTAGAATGAATCAAATAATTAAACCAGACCAAATTATATATCCCTACGCCGAACCATATTATCTACAAAAACATGTGTTTATCAGCTGTCACTTATGACAGTCAAAATTTTTGTATATACCTAAATGTTGACGGTCAGAAGTCAGCAATGAGCTGTCAGTCAGCGCCAAAGAAGCCATGGGGCTACTGTACACCCATTGAAACATGAGTTTTTCTCCTCATGTTATTCTTTAAATATCTCAGCTTGTAGTCAATTCTCAAACTTCAGATTTTTTGTGTATAATACTATTATATATTACTATTATGTAACAAAGTTTCAGATTTTTATCTCGTCCCCCACCTGAGATATTAAGCTCTGAAAATTGCAATTTTTTCAAATTTCCAAAAATTTGATATTTTTTTTAAAAAAAGGGGGGAATTTCTCAGGTTTGAAACTTGGTGTGTAAGGACAATTAGTTTATGTCTACTTGTATAAAAAATTGTAGCTTGTTGACTCTTTCCCTTAGTGAAAATATTTCCCCCTGAAAACTGGATTTTCTTTTAAAAAAAGCTAGAATTTTAGGCAAAAATTTCACCCTTTAGAATTGAGATTAGTTCAAAATGCTACATAAACAAACTTGTAGCCCTTTACTTTCCAAACAAAATTATTTTTCACTCATGTTGATTGATCAAACAGAAGCCGAGATATTTTTGTTTCTATAAACCCTTAAAATTGCAAAAAATGTAGTGCCTTGTAAAACAAATATGGCCACTATGCGAAAACCAAAAACAATAAAAATTAAATAATAGTCATTTTGAACTACCAACATGTAAGGGCAATTGCGAAGAAAAAATCAATTTTTTTTAAAATAGTCAAGCAACCAGTGTTGGACCACTTGATATGGAATGACCCCAATTTATTTAAATCCAAAACTGTGGGAGTAAGGGTTACACTCGCATACAACAATAACGGATAGTAAAACGCCGTGCTGATATATATATATAAATATATATAATTAATCCTAAACCATACATTAACATATTAATATAAAATAACCAAATGGTTAGTAAAGTTTTACGATGACAAAATAATTAATTTGAAAAAACTTCTCTAAGTAATATTATTATATATTATCGAATGGCTCTAACTTTAATTTTTTCGCCCTCAATACAAGATTATACTATTGAGGTCTGTAAAGGCTTAAAGGTTAAAAAATTAAATTATTAGCTAATTAACCTAAATGCTTTGAACATAATTTTATTTACTGTCCAGTATGTCATATCAAAGATGCCAAAACACTAAATAGAGTACATGAAATATGTATTTAAGTAAATCGCAAATTAAATAAAAGCTAAAAATTTCAATTGCATTATGTAGTTTTAAAAATAAAATAAATACACTAATAAAATTATTTACAGTAAGAAAACATAAAAATGCTACATTTGGGTAAAATAGAGTAAACCTTTTTTCAGCTATGCTAATAAGATATCTATGGTCTAACCTATATAAATTTATACACGATACAATATTAACGTGACTACTAGTGATACATTAGTTATTTACAACTTTCGAACTGTTATTTTAGTCAACTATAGGTGGTGATTTTAATTTGATTTAGAGATAGTAGTTTAAATGTCTGCATAAGTAGAAATGGTGGAATCCTACCTGCTGCTGAAGATCCGATGACAATGACCCAAGTAGGCCTTCCTGGGGTAGTGATGATGAGCTTGAAGGACCACACATCTTTATCTTGTATTCACTTCACACACACACATAATTATGTCAGAGAAAGATGGGTTATTAAAATAAGTGATACTGAATTGTAGTGATGAGAGTTGTGAGCCGTGGTGGTGACGCACGTCCACCATTTAGAGAAACACTTTGTGGACTGAAGAAAAAACGCGCGTGAAAACACAAAAGATAAAAATGTACCACCCGTACAAAAAATAAATTAATGCAATAGGGTGGTAGACAAAAAAAAAAGATAATTATATACAATAATAATGAATTAATATAATACATATTATAATAATATGTATTATATTAATTATATTATATTAAAATAATATAATATAAAGAAATAAAGACTAAACATCCTAACCTTGTTGAACCATTCAAGTTCAAAAGTAAGGAAGAAACATAGAAAATATGAGGACCTAATTACTAGGTAAAACAAAAATCTTTACAGAAGGAAGGGTAAGGGATCCTTTTGACGTACGGAGAATAACCACTTGCACCAAGCCATCAGAACCAGAAAACGTCGAATCTATTCGCCCAAGTAGGCAAGCACAGGGGAGAGGGGTGGGAAGAGCATGAATCACGTATGCCTACAAGGTCTCCATTCTTGAGGATACGGATGAAACGCAGCAAATAAGTAACAATTCTCTGTAAGATGAACCACGATAAAAATTGAAATGGTAATGACCAGTCTTCTTTGTGTGTCAAGATGAGTGCGTTTAATGGTTGTGGTTTCGTTTAAAAGAGAATGTGCTCTTTTAAAGATGCACCATAAATTGGAGCCCATTGTGTGCTGGATGCTACAAACCAAGGTGGACCTGTCCACCATAAAGTGTAGTGTCAGAGCAGGGGAGGTGATACACTACGGCATACCACGTCACTTGGATTTTGACAGGTAAGAACATTAACCCATACTTCTGGAGGTGTCATCCTTTGTATTTGAGAAACCCGATTAGCAACGTATATCTGATATGGTATGGTAGAGTGTGTATCCATGCAAGTAAGATGGTTGAGTCTCTCCAAGCGGTAACTGAATTTATGTGGTAGTGAGATGCTAAGATGTTGCTACAATATTGAATTAATTTTGACAATAAATGGGCTCCACATAATTATACAGGGTAATAAAGTCCGTTTCAGAGGTGCGACACAAGATTTCACAATAAGAAAATTTACTTTGCCTTCAGAGTTTTGAGAGACACATCTGAGATAGATGGTTACAGCATATCCTTGCTCAGATGCATCTTAGAATCCATGTCATTGGACATTCACAGTGGAGGAGAGAGAGAGAGAGAGATGCCGAGGTATGATGAGGTGTTATAAAGCTGGACGTTCTTCCAGAAATCTTACCCATCTTGTAGAAATATCCACGGGAAGAGGTTCATCCCAATATAATCCTAGTGTCCATAGAGGTTGCATCAATGATTTGGCACAAAATACTACTGGTGTCAACAAACCACACGGGTCGTAAATGTGAGATACAGCAAAGAGTACTAAACGTTTAGTCGGTACTTCTTGAACTATATCAATCTTATACGAAAATGTATCACTGTCAGGCTTCCATTTGAGACCAAGGATGCTATAGAGAGGTTGTTAAGGAGTACAAAAGTAAAGTGGGGTATCACGATGCTCTTGAGTTACAGCGCTTAGTACCTGTTTTGAGATAATGGACCTTTTGTACATTTCAGACCCACCTTTTCCTAACAACTTGCACTCTACTTAGTAAAACTTAACGGGGGATGAACATTTACATAGCAGGAATAACAATGAAAGTAACAATTTATTAAGTGAAACGTTAAACAATACATTAGCAGATCAATACAGGTTGTTCATATGGAATTGGTCGTCTAAATAATACATCAGACATGTGATCAACAGCTTACACGTTGATCAATCACTAAAATATGATTATGGGGTAAAGCAAATAAACCAAAGTTTCCTCAAGACACTGTGCTCATGATCAAAATTTATAATAATCGTCTAGATTAAATCAGGTCTAATACCTGCAAGGGCGTGACATAAGAAGCCCGTCTAAACGAAAATAATTCAATACGACACAGCGGGCCGCTACGGTCTCGCTCGGACAAGCCATTCCCAAAATGAGAGGCTACAATCATACCAAATAACAGTAAGTAAAGAGGGTCCTATGATAGACCCGGCCAACCCAATTAGGTCGTTGATAGTATCCAGCAACTCCCTATTATCGAACGCATACGTTTCCCTAAGGTAATACACTATATGAGAAATCTCGTAACTAATTAAACGCGTTACCAAATTTACTCAGCCGAAGCACGTACGTATTTACAAGGCAACACACTTCCCAGATATAAAAGCCACCTTTTAACCAATACAAAACTTAAATATTGATAAAACCACACTGATAATACCTACACTTAAAATATTGTTCGGTCACCCATCTAACCCTAACTGGCTTGTGTTGTAAAGGGGGGTATTTCCACTAAACTGAGTGCACACCCAATACATATTAACCAAACAATCAATCGGCCCTGAGGAAGCCTAGTTAACCTAAATACATATCACATACATTTTATCAAGACAATCTATCGGCCCTGAGGGAGTCTAGTTAACCTAAGAACATATCACTTACATTTCTCAAAAAAAAACAAAAAACATCAGTCCTGAGGGAGCCTAGCTAGCAACAGTTCAATGACTAGCGAGCAAGATTAAACCAACTCCATTTTACTATTACAGGAACCACACTTAGAGCACAGCAAAGTAGCTTAGACATCGTCCATATCTCTTCCACATAAGTACAGTTGAACCAGCGCATTAGCTAGTAGTTGTCTACCCTAATCCTCATGGTAGAAAGGTGCAAGTGTGTGCAGTACACCAATGGTAGAATATTTGATAAATGCAAACCAGCTGTGGCGGGGGCTAACTCCTGCGAGTCCAGGATTCCACTCCACAGGACATAATAGCGTTTTGATCAGGCTGTGATGGTCCGCTGTGATATAGATCAAGAAATCAAGAATTATACAACCGTTTAGTTCCAGACAGTAAGTAGAAGCCTTTTTTCTAAAACATAGCTCGTAGTACAAATTCACAGAACGCTCCCTGACTGGGATAAGAACAGGGGAAAAGGGAGAAGGGCTGGAAAGTTCAGCCAACCACACCTCAGCAAGACAGCGCTCAGAGGAGTGCGCAAAAGTGGTAGGGGGTGGGGTGGGGGGGGGG
>CABEEJ010000709.1:20050-46554 GCA_901482245.1 Timema douglasi | reverse complement strand
GGGGGGGGGGGGGCTGGTGCATGCGTAATGAGTAGAGAGAGAGGGGAGACAGAAAACATCTGAGCATCAAACATTACAAGAATTTCTTGGAAGAGGTTTTAGCACTCAAATTAATTAAGGCTTATTAGTGAAGATCTAGGAACACTACCACCATCAGAGTCCTTTCCACGGGAAATCCAATCAGCAGCAAAATCGAAGAAAGGTAGAAGATACCACGCAAAGTGAGATACCCATTCCCTTGTGCAAGCTAATACCCATTAGCTCGGCAAAAACTCTGTGAGCTCTTGTTGAAGAAAGAGGGCATTTTCTAAGTTGTCAGCGCCAGTGATAATATCATCAACGAATATTTGGGTTTGTAGCACTCGAAATGCGCTGGGAAAGGCCTGAACTTCATCCTCAACAAGTTAATGCAGAGTCCTAATTGAAAGATAAGGGGAAGTAGCTACACCATATGTGACAATGGTATTTTGGTACACTTTGAGAGGCAAATTAGGAGTTTCGCGCCAAAGTATTAATTGAAAATTTTTGGTCGTCAAGATGTACTTTAATCTGTCTGTACATTTGGAGAATGTCTGCACTAAAAACAATTTTATGTCGTCTGAAGTTTAAAATAATGTCACAAATATAATTTTGAATTCTCGGTCCTGAGTGTAATACATCATTTAATAAAAGGCCAGAGGTGCCTTTGACACTTGCAACAAATATCACACGCAACTTAGCGGTAGAACTT
Organism: Timema douglasi; assembly: GCA_901482245.1. NCBI lineage: Eukaryota > Metazoa > Arthropoda > Insecta > Phasmatodea > Timematidae > Timema > Timema douglasi. Next base: position 45,824 of record CABEEJ010000709.1, on the reverse strand, counting down.
GTTTCTTTTATGCACACCATGGTGCGGTAGAAAGATATATTGGTAATTTTTGGGAGTGAGTTGGTAACTAATTTCATGAGTCCAGATTTATGATAATCATCCATGAATTCTATATAGAATTCCTTGAGAGTTGGTTGAGAATTTAATTTATTTTCAAGGGCATTAAAACGCAGTTTTGCTTGAGATGTTGAATCACCAAGATATGGCCTAGGTTCTTTGAATGGAAGTCGAAGCATACGTCGACCAGTGCTGTCTCTAGTGTGCGTCTTGCGGAAGTTATTCTCACATATTTCCTCATCTCGCGAAAGAGGTGGTTCCTCTCATTTCCAGAACTGTTGAAGTGAGTTGTGCATGTCAATGTCAGTTGTTGATGATAACGTAATAAGATTAGACGAAGCTGGCTGGATGTTATCGTAACTAATAGAGAGCGCTTCCCATAACTACGAAGCCGAATATAGTTCTTAGCGCTATATGTATGTCTTTTCCAAGTGGATAGAGATCACCAGTGAGTGTTTGAGTGAAGATGTCAGCATCAATTAACATTTGAACAAAACTACTCTCATTAAATATAAGGTCAGCAAGCACAAAATATTTTAGTTTTTTCGTTTCTTCAGGTGAGATGCGAGTTTGCAGCATATTTGAGGTTATTTGATCAATTATCATAACTGAGTGAGCGTGTGTCAATGGTACACCACACATGTGGAAATATTTAAATTAGTAAACACCCTTAAGTTTAACTTTAGCTGATGATATCCCCTGAACGATACTGGGTTTGAGGCAGTAGTGTTTTACGTCAAGCATCTGTGCACAATGTTCATCGGTCAGCGTGGATTGGCTCACCGAGTCCAATATCGCACGCACAATTTGTCTTTTACCATAGGGTGTAGTAATGTAAACTAGAACTGTGGCTAGAAGTACAATATGATGAGTTTTTGAAGCCAGACCAATAAATGGCTTAGTTTGAAAAGAATCGGCCAACTTCGGATAAGTAGGGTAGTCCATGTGAACAGCGGGGCGATGTCTTCTTAGCGGTTCAGTGTGGGATCTCTGTAATTGTTAACTCTTGTTAAGACAGTTGTTTGTGTAGCTTCTTGTGTTTGAGGAGAAAGATGCATTAATGCGTGATGAGGTTTATTGCATTGTTGACACACATGTTTTAACTTATAATTGGTGATACGCTGTGAAATTCCTAGGCAATTAATACAGAAGGGATTTGATTTAATAAATGCAAATCTTTTTTGGGGAGCTATGGATTGTAAATCCGTATATTTATAGATATTATGCTCTGGCTGTTTGCAAAACGAACAGTGATTATTAGAAATTGTATTTTCTGACAAAAGAATCATCGTAGTTGGATTGGGATGTAATGGGCGTGAAAATGAGTGTGTTGGCATTACCTTTGGTTTTAGTGGGAGTTTATGCGATAGATTGGCCACCTCTAGGTGTGTACACTCAGTTTCAAAAACAGTATTAGTTCACTGACAGTTAGTAGAACTTGCGTATCAGCGCGATTCCCTTCGAATTTCTTTCTGAGCTTTTGAGGAATTTTACGCATCAAGATGTTTGAGAAAATTGTGTTTTGCTCGGAAACATTTTTATTAAATGCCAATAATGTTTGTGAGTGCTAATTATAAGTTAATTAGAAGGATATAATATGTTTTATAGTCACTTGTTCAATATTGGATGGATCAATTAAATTGTAAGAGTTATTAGTTAAATATCCGATTTTGTGGTACCTCTTCTTGAGCAAATTCCAAGCAAGTGAGTAGTTTTCTACAGTGAAAGTAAGTGAATTTAGTATGTTTAGTGGTTCAGATTTTAGTGAATTTAAGAGATACTGAAATTTCTTGACTTCTTTCAGAGGCTTGTTATTGTGAATGGTGACCTCATAGAGACTTGAGTATGTTAACCATTGTGTGGGTTCATCAGATAATTGTTTTAAATTAATTTTGTGCAGTCTAATATTGGACTCAACAGAGTGGTTGGATTTTGCCGATTCATTTAATGGATCACTTGTGGAAACGAATAAAGGAGAGACTAGAGCATGCTCAAAATACATTGGATGTTTACATTTAAATCGGGAATTATATTCTGAAATTCTTCACTTTTTTTCATCATATTCTTGAGTCTGGGTTGTGACATGTTTAATTTAGCCAAGGCTGCATCAAATTCTGCCTTTTTTTTATCACTTGATTCCTTGACAAGAATTTTACTCTTTTGCACTTGAATTGGGTTTAACGTATCACATCTAGAAATAATTTTTCGTTGATCCTGTATTTTAGTAAGTCTTAACTTAATTCGTTCTGCTTGTTGAACAAAGCTTGAGTACTTAATCTTGAATTATATTAATAATTCTTGAATTTACCAATAATATTATTAATAATAAATCTGTTTGTGCATCTATTTATTTGTAAGTATTTACTTGGGAACAAACAAAATATAAAGAAAAAAAGAGAGTAAATGTCATTTGAAACTGTCTATACACTATTTTGGAACTTATTGTTCCGTTGAGAAGAGAGTGTTTATTGCGTCAGCCCTGAGCTTGGGGCGTGGCTAGTTGTATTATTTTGAGAGAGGGGGAGAGTAGCTACAAAAGAAGCTAAGAAACATTCCAAAACAATTCCAAATTGATGTTTGGCGGAGTGGTACTATTTTCAACAACAAAAATAAAACATATTAAAACATGAATTGGGTGGTACATTGCATTTTATCACGCACATATTATTAAAATTAATATTGAATATTTAGTTCACAGTTCACAAATTAGTTAACTCTAGTTATTATTAAAGCTGCACATTAATCAGTAATTATCAGTTTCGCCGGAAATAAGCTATTAAATGGCCCTATTTTTGGGCAACAATTCACATTCTGATATTCAACATGATTGTTTTTCTTTTATAAAATAATTATTTTAACACTAATTTGGTGGGTTGACTTGAGATGAAAATATTTAGAGTTTATATATTTTTATTATTGTTTATTTTAATGGACTTTAACAGACCTAGCGAGGTACGAATGTTAGCTAAATAAAATAGGTAATTTAATTTATTATCTCATGTATTTAAAAGCATCCACGACCGGAGGACCAATGATTTTAACTTGATTTAAAGATAATTATTTAAATGTTTTCGTAAGTAGAAATGGTGGGATCCTACCTGCTGAAAATCCGATGACCGTGACCCAAGAGGGCCTACCTGGGGTTGTGATGATGAGCTTGAAGAGCCACACGTCTTTATTTGGTATTCACTTCACACCCACACATAATTATGTCAGATAAAGATGGGTTGTTAAAATAAGTGATACTGAATTGTAGCGATGAGAGCTGTGAGCCGTGGTGGTGACGCACGTCCACCATTTAGAGAAACACTTTGCGGACTAAAGAAAAAACTTGCGGAGAAACACTAAAGAGCAAAATGTATCACCCTTACAAAAATAAATTAATGAAATAGTGTGGTAGACAAAAAAGTGTGATAATTATATAAAATAATAATGAATTAATATAAGAAATATTTAATCAATTAAACAATAATGAAATTTATATTAAAATAATACAATATAAAGATATAAAGAGTAAACAGGTGATATCAGCACTTGGATATAAGATTATTTCAATGTTGACATTTCTTTGCTAATAAGTGTTTATATCTTAAATTTGTTTTATTCTAACAATTACACCTAATGTGTCAGGAGCTATGAGTTAATTTAAGAGAGAACGCATTAGCATTTACATGAAGAAAAGATAAAAAAAATCTTATCCTAGTGACATAACCCCGAGTGCACGCTGCCGGAATTTGAACAGACCAGTTGGCTGAAATTAGTATCAGAGTTAGCTTTACCGATAATTAAGTTTAGTTGAAATTATATTGTTAAGGTAATAAAGGATGAACTTTTATTTTCAGAAATTCCTAAGGGAGCTCCATCTAATTTTCTGGTTTTTCATTTTTTACATTTAAGAATGTTCTTGGCGTATAACCCAAATGGGTAGTAATACGTGGTGAAAACAAAAAGGGATTGTTACTCACTGCAGTTTGGGAAGCGGGGTCCTTATACCAACCACCCCATTTTAATCTTCCACCACACTAATACATAAGTTGTTCTTCAATCTTTGGACATTTTAAACCCCTTCATTTCACCAGCCCCCATTCATAAAGATAAAATATTTAAAATTAATTTTGTTACTAATTAAAAGATTACCTCTATTTTCATGGCATATTTAATCTTCTATACTCCCTCACAGGTTTTTTCCACTTCTTCCAGAGTTCAATTTTGAAAATTAAAATTCTCAGACCTCTATGTTAATTTGGATAATTTCCTATGCCCACTTTCATTTCAGCTCTCTACCACATAGGGACGTAGTTTTTGTATTAGTTTGAGAGATTTAGATCCCTCCACCCCTAATCCCTTCACACCCGCATTAATTTCTTCTATTTGTTCTATTTTTATTTGGTTATCTGGAGAGGTTCTTCAACCTACTTGCTAAATTTAAATTTCTACCACGCCTAAAAGAGATTTTTATATATATTCCCTCCATTTTACTTTATATCCCGGTTTTTTAATTAAAAATTCGAGTTTCTTCTGGTTATTTTGTCTTCATTTTTTCGAATTTAATTTTCTTCCACCCTGAAAATAAATTGTTTGTGTTAATTTTGGAAATTTTAAACCCTTTAGAGACCTATCCCCAATTGTAAAATTAATACTTAAGCATTTCAAATTTTAAGACTTATTTGGTTATCTAGAGGAAATGTAAACGCATTTGCATTAAGGAAAAGTGGGAAGCCCTTTAGGAAAAACCACTGGATACCGATGTAGTTTTCAGGACTGTGCTTAAAAAGAAATTATATATAACATAATATATACATATGAAAATGTATAAGCCCTTATTATATTATAATATATACATATTAATATTAATAAACACGCAGACCCACTTCAGTGATCGTATGTATGGTCTAAGGCGCTACTCCCGTGGTAGACTAGGCTGCAGATGATGGTGAGATTGAGGCTCAAATCTCGGTCGGGTGTACTGGTTAATTTTCCTAAATGGTTTTACACTATCCCAACACGCAAATGTTGGCACACTTCCTATAAATATAACCTTCTTCATCGCTAAAATCATAAGTGTAGTTAGTATCACAAGCGTATAACCCGAACAGTTAGTAAGACTAGGTGCTAAAAAAGATAAGTAAGTACGGTATTTAAAAAACTAATATATACACACATTCCACACCAACTGAAAACAATTATGAATGTAATATAGCGTCTAAAAGTTAGGTGAATACGTGTGATAAACGTCAAACACGTCTATTATCGTTTGCCTGTGACGGGTGGCCGGGGTGTGGATCCCGGCCGTGTGTACAGATTTTTTTAAATTTAACGGTGTTCCACTCTCCCTCTACAATAATCCGGATATATTCCCTCTTAATACCTATTCCTCATTCCTAGCCCACCAACTTAGTTAAATGCAAATAACCCGGCCATGTTGTTAAACTGTGCAAATATATAATAATATAATGAGAGCCAATTAACAACATATCCATTTTTACACTAAACAACCGTACAATAAAAATAAACAAATTTTCAATAAAAATAAAGTCCCTCTTCTTCTAATTTTACTATATGATTATATGAATATTAAAGCAGATACCCGAATTTGTTCAAATGTGAATATATTTTCTCCATATTCTACCTTTCTCATTTGTGTAAATATGCGATTAGTCTAAACTGATATTAGACAGCTTAACTCGCCATTATTTTAAATATATATTATTCTTACACCTCGTTGTACTACTCGGCCAGTCTTTTTGCACATTAATGGTATAGGGAGGAGAATTTTAGATTAAATGTAACCTCTTTAACGTTGAGGAAGAGTAAGCAGCCATATAGTAAATAACACCCTCAGTACGTTTGGCTAGGATTTGAATATATATTTTATTTCATCAGTTTTGACAAATTTTAAAGGAAATAAAAAATAAAATAAATGTGTTGTGAAAAATATATATTCTCTGAAATCAAACACAGTTAAGATCAGTTTTGTTGAGAAAATAGCTGGTTAAAAAAATCCGATGCATCATTCTCCTTAAAATGCAACCAACTTTGAAATATCTTCGAAATCTCTACGCAGGTAATGTCGTTAATTTATTTTCAAATTATTATAATAATAGTACTATCTTCTTTAAAAAAAAATAAAAGTGTTCTGAAACTCTAATTGATTGGTGGATGAAGAGTACGTGCCTGCCCTCGGGTACTCAGGTATTAATTGGATTCACAACGTGATAGATTTATGTACGTGTTATTAAGCACTAGATCCCTCAGTGTCAAGTAGAGTGGAGGGAGAAATAGGACACCTCAGCTACTGAATGACAGTACAGGGCGTACACATACATCAACAATGGTTTCAAAGTGAAAAATAAGTAATGTTTGAAAAAAAATCGTTTCCTTCTCCTGTGTGTACGTAGACTAATGCGTTAGTCTCATCTGCTTTGATTTGTCGATGACAAGGATTGCTGGCTTCAGTTTCCAGCTGGGTGTACATAGTTTTTTTCCTTTTAGGTTTCCTACTCTTCCACCATGAAAATGCGGACACATTTTTAAGAATTTTAGTACGGAGAGATAAAACATTATTGCTAGGGTTATTCACATGCAATTAATCTAATGGAGTATTAATGAATAAGGTAGAATTTAGACCAAATTTTTCCTTATTTGTGTTCAAAAATATTACTACACACATAAACACATCGACATACTTTATATAAAAAAACTTTTTTTTTATAATTTTGATATTAGTTAAAGAACTCGCTTAAAGTTTGACGTTTATGTTTTAGAGTTAAATACCCTACCACAAGCCAACAAAAGCCAGCAATCTAACAAACATATAATTATTCACGTTCGGTTCTATTCCATATTATATGGGTACAAAATATTGGTGGCATACAATTATATATATAAATATTGACAAATATACCATATTCATGATACATTTCAATCCATCTATTTTATCAATTACTTGAAGAAGAGCTACGAGTACCAATATGGCATAGATCTAGAAATATAGCTGAAAATAAACCAAAATGCAAAATATTTTAAAAGTGACTGATAATCAATTTAATCATTGAAAAATAAAACTTTTTATCGCCCACCAATATTCTTATTAATTTGTCAACTAATTATGGCACAACCCACTTTGGTGGCCACAGAGCCTAACGTGCCACTCTCATAGTAGACTAAACTGCCTATGACGGGGATATAGAGGTTTGAATCTGGTTCAGGTGTACCAAAATGTTTGTCCACTTTCCCTTCACGCAAAATGCTGGTACACTTCCTCTAAATATAGCCTTACAAATTCTTAAGTGCTTTGGCTCTAGCACACAAGCGTATAAACCAAACGGGTAGTAAGACATGGAGCTAAAAATAAAGTGGCACAGCATTTGTCATAGTGATGGATTATTGATTTAGTGCTTGAGTATGAAAAATCTGTAGAAAACTTCTATACTGTAACCGATTATTTAACTTTAACCTACAATGTTTTAAATTTTTGAAGAATTAAGATTAAAAATATATTAATGGTGGTGGCAATGTTAGCCAGACATGTAATGTGCCATATTTAAGGCCAGATAACCGGGTGGGTCACACATGTAGTATCTCAGGATGACCCAGATAAGAGGGTTGACCGCACATTTAGTATGGGAGAATGGGCCCCAGTGAGATATGTGCCAATATGAGACAAAGATTTTTTACTAATTTCTTTGTACTGGTAATCCTGTTCATTTAGTGACGTTAGAATCCTTTAGCTATATAGCTGTGAGTGTAGATCTGTGTTGTTCCGGCCGTGTGATATAATTTTATTGTGTAAAAAAGGTGTTTTTAGGTAAGTAAATCAATTATTTTTCATGCACTGGGTAGATTTTACTGCGCAAGGCGTTAATGGAATGAAATTTGCTTGTTAGCGGGCTTTAAGATCATTTTACTGTATTTATTTATTGCACAATTTTAACAAGTATGTGATTATAAGATGTAAATAGTGATTCAACTATTTAAAATAAGTACAGTTCACGAGCTACAAGGGGTAAAACTTGCTATGTTATGCTTTTTGCATATCATTGTTAAGGTAAAATTATGGATGTATGGGAATGAAATTTAGTGTAAATATTCATTCATATAGGGTGTCAAGAATAAAATATGTTTATTATAAATATTTCCTCTTAAGATTTATTGTATTAATTTTATTAATTTATTAACATTTATAAATATTATAAAAATTAATGTATATTTATATTATTAAAATAATAAATATTTCACTGTATACATCTAGTGATATGAATGTCTAATTTTACTAAATTTCAACCCCATACATTAATTACTTTACCTTGCCAATGATATGCGAAAAGTATCAAATAGCAAGTTCTACTCTTTGTAACTGGTGAACTGTAATGATTTGAAACCATTGAATAACAACAATTAACTTATAATAATACACTATTGTTTAAAATGTGCTATAAAATTCTGATCGTCAAATTACCTTAATCTATGGCTAATTACTATTCCTTATCAAATGTGAACATTGCCTCATCATTTAAAGTTAACCTCTATGGAGATTATTTGATCCCAATTAGCTAGTGGGCAACAGTGAGACGGTCATCTATGACGCTCAATGAGACTGTCTCACTGTGAACTAAATTGACAAACCTTAAATGTGATTTATTTATTTCAAGGAATATTCCCTATTAAATTTCCAAACCAATTGTCTACTTTAAATATTATATTAGTTTAATAATAGCGTTTGTACCACAATATTTATTTTTGTCATGTGCCAAAGTTGAATCAATAAATGACAACAGATCTGAAGAAGATCACAATAAAGACACTTTTAGACACCCTTCTAAATAAGTGTTGGATTTGTCTTACCATTTATCTTATTTGAGAGAAAAAGTAACATATACCTTTTCAAACTCACGAGAGTTTGGAGGCAGCCTTAAGGCACAAAATAAAAAACTAAAGTAAACCAACGTAATAGAAAATTAACCACAGAAATGGATACTCCTGAAGTGTTAGAGCGTGTTCAGTTATTAGTATAAACGAATTTGAAGGCAATTCAAAGCCATACCAAATTGGCAGATATTCAATATTCATAGCTTTTTTTTCCTCAGATATCAAAAATATTTCTGAATATGACTTGTCCAATTGAACAGAATACTTTCATACAGGCCTTGCAGCATTCAAATAACTTGAAAGCAATCCAAAAGTTGGGTATTACCATTTTGTTGAATTCAAGGGGGGAAACCGTGACGTTATCAATATGCTTGGTTTATTAAAAAAAACAACGATATGGTTAACTTTGAAGGCAGATTCCTTCGAAAATGCCTCAAAACTAATTTTTTCCACAAGTATGCCCGATTTGGACACCATGAATCAGAAAAGTATCAAAATGATACTTTTACAAACCATGTCTCATACCAAAAAAAAAAGTAAAAATGATTTGATTCATTTGAAGTGAGTTTTGTGGAAATATTTTTCTTTAAAATATAAGAGAAAACAGTGTTTACTTACTCTTTGATGATTTTTAGAAACTAGAAATTAAGGTATATTTTACTACAAAATTAAAGTATTTGAATTATTGTAAAACTTAATAAAAATGTCAGTTGCAGTGTGGCTCACACTCTCCTATGCCACACTATGACTCAGATAAAAGGGTTGCCCTTACACATATGATATACCAGACTATGACTCAGATTAAAAGGTTGACCGTACATATAACATGTCAGCAAATAACTCAGATGAAGGGAGTGACCACACATATAGTATGCTAGACCATGGCTGGATTGATCACACATATAACATGAAGGACTGAGACCCAGATAAGAACGTTGACTACGCGTATAAGATGCCCAACTATGACCCAAATGAAAAGGGTGTATCACATAAAAATACAATACACCATAAAATAATCCCGATGGTAGACCACGAATATAGTAGCCCATTCCACATAATAATCCCGGTGGTAAGCCACGTATGTAGTAGCCCATGCCACATATAGTAATCCTGATGGGATACCACGCATGTAGTAGGCCATGCCACATATAGTCTAATAAACCCGGTGGTAGACCACGCATGTAGTAGTCCATCTCACTTATAATATTCCCGGTGGTAGACCACGCATGTAGTAGTCCATCTCACTTATAATAATCCCGGTGGTAGGCCATGCATATAGTAGTCCATGCCACATATTATAATAATCCCGCTGGGAGACCAAGAATATAATAAGCCATGCCACATATAGTAATCCCGATGGTAGACCACGAATATAGTAGCCCATGCCACATTATAATAATCCCGCTAGTAGACCACGAATATAGTAGCCCATGCCACATAATAATCCCGGTGGTAAGCCACGTATGTAGTAGCCCATGACACATAATAATCCCGGTGGTAAGCCACGTATGTAGTAGCCCATGCCACATATAATAATCCTGATGGGATACCACGCATGTAGTAGGTCATGCCACATATAGTCTAATAAACCCGGTGGTAGACCACGCATGTAGTAGCCCATCTCACTTATAATAATCCCGGTGGTAGGCCACGCATATAGTAGTCCATGCCACATATTATAATAATCCCGCTGGGAGACCACGCATAAAGTAGGCCATGCCAGACTGCTATACTCTGACCCAATGGACCTACTACACAAGGCTTGCCACATATAGTATCATGTGTTTGGCTCTGGCTCAGTGAACAGATATGTCCGCAACGCTAGTGTGTCTTAGTATGACCTAGAAGACAAAGTTGGACCTTTGAATTCAACTCTGACAAACGAGATATGATCTCTCTTGTATAGTGCATCTGATTTCCCCAATATTAGTTTATTGCAGGAATGATGGTAGCCGTTCTGAAACAATAGGATTTGAAATCTCTTCTGAATGACTAGGCTATAAATCTAAAAATGTATTATGAGGTACTTCTATATTTTATTTTGTATCTTCCCTCTGGACACACACACATATCTATATATATATATATATATATATATATATATATATATATATGTGTGTGTGTGTGTGTATTTACTCTCAGCTAGCCCCCCTTGGTGAATTGACCATCTTGGGGTAACAAATTCAATCATGTCTTCCAATGGCATTGTGCTTGTTCCCTTTACTATAAAACCAATATAACGATATTTGGTAGGGTATGTGTTAAGTTATAGAGGTAATTTGACGGTGCCCCACAGGGCTGATGTTACTGTGTATTCCTTCCTCCCTTTTATCGATCCTCAAAAGCGTGGATTTGTCGCTTACCATCCTATATACATATAGGTGTTTCCCCAAGCTTCTGTATCTCTGTGCTGATACTGCTTCATAAGAGTTTTTACCCTACAGATATAATTGTTTAATTTTATTTTTAACGGTGAATCTATTTAGTATCATATTCTTTAATGTGCATTTGAAAGACCACTTGACTCAGGCCTTGACCATTTTACACGTCGAGTAGGGGTTTTTACAGACTATAAGATCAAAAGGATCTGTCTTTTAAAGAACGGTAAGCAAATAAACGACCATTTATTTTTTGCTACACGCTCACGCTTTTATCACACCGTGATTAAAAATGGTATACTCCCTTTTTATCTTTAGGGCTATGGATGGATATATTTTCTTTTCTTCAAAAAATAAATTTTGAAATCTCGTTTTACTAGTATAGTATAGTAGTATAAGATCTAGTTTTAAATAAAGAGCTTTAAGATGTTAACGTCAAGATTAGTATACATTTTCATAATACACCAAGAAATTTATTTTATCTAGAGAAAATTATATATCAAGTATTTAATACGCACTTTACAACATAGTTATTATATGAGAACATGAATTTAAAATTAAAATATTATTCAAAAAGTAGATATTTATGCCTTCTACGGATATTTCATTATAGTGAGAGAGCAGGTCTCAATCTCACCAATAGTAATTTGTTCGTCCATGTCTGGATTCAAACCTCAGCTACTCAGTTAAATAGATAAACAAGATGTATACTAATATGAATCGTTAAACGATATTGAAATTATACGTGAGGAAGGTTCAAGGTGTGGTCAAGCAGAGTCGTGTACAGGGTCAGATGGTATGTATTCATTATTTGGTTGATAATTACTTCACACTAAAAAAGGGAATATTGTTTTAGTAATATTTTAAATTTAATGACAAAGTGTACGTTTCTAAAGAGGAAAGTAGCTCATTCACTAACTATTTTAATACAAATTGTAAATACCATAGGACGGGTTTATGTACTATAGTCAATATAACTTTAAAATTGCAGAAAATTAATTCATTACCTTTTTAATTATTTAGGAGGCATATCTAGAAACGGTGACCACAGTGATTGCATAATTAATCTATTTACATACACAACGTAGAATCATTTCTTCAGTGTAAGTCATATTATCCCATAAAATAAAGTTATATAATGTAGAGTGTAGATTTGAACAGTATAAAAAGATATAAAGAGATTGGTGACCTGAACTTTAAAGATCAATAAGATTACAAATCAACGTACAGACGGCATAACGATCCCTTAACCTAGCTGAGACGCAGAAGTGATGAGTTCGATATTTGTATAGTTTTATAATGAGTTAGTTGCTTGTTGATTAACAAGCCTCATCTACGAGTGTAAAGTGAATAAGCAGAAGATAACAGATTCAAGAATTTTGAGCTGACTAAAAATATATCATAAAGTATAATTTCCATCGTATCTTTCACAAGATTTTATATCGCTTTAAATTAGGAAATTCTCTTGCATTATGTATATTTCATTGGTTACAAACATCTAGCCTTAAACCAATAAGCGAGCTATACAAAGAGACAAAATGGCTCGTACACGAAACTAGAGATGTGACAGAAAAGCAGAAATGAACTTAAATAAATTGCTCGTGGGACAAATATAAATTAAAGCACAGAACGTGCTAATTGCTAGGAAAATTTTCTGTGTTAATTTGGCAGGGGAAAAACTAATATATTCAGAAGTTGCATCTATACCCGTGATATATCTTTAATTGCTTGAAAGAGCAATAATTTATATTAATTAACATCCTGGGTGAAATAACTTCAAGAAATAGTAATAAATTATAATTAGAGCAAGGTGTTTACGTTTTATTTTTCGCGCAGTAATTCTATTTAAATAGTTAAATAATCTTTTAATCTTTCATTAAATTATGATTAATTCATTATATACTCTTTATATTTTGTCACTAGTTCCAACGGAAACGCATTTAGATTTTACACTAATGTAAAATGTGTGTTTCTCCTCTCACAGTGATAAATTAACGACCAGGTCTAGTTATTATGTCTGTTCTAGATTTACGTTAGTTTATAAGTCATGTGAGGATATAATTAATCTGTCAAGAAAGTGCAAGTTAAGTGCATCAAATAAAAAAATCTCTCTCAAGATGATGTGGTTCTAATCCAATAGGTTTACACCCGGTTTGACTTTCCCTTCTCCCCCTGGAAACTGCTTGGTGAATTTTCCAGCATTTATTTTGTCAGCTTTATTCAAGTATCCAGAGCAAATAAACCCTTTATAATAAGTATTATACTATAAGTATAAACCCGCCTCGGTGGCGTAGTTGGCTAACGCGCTTGTCGTGTTTAGCTCGACCGCCGAGGACGGGGAGATCGAGGTTCGAATCTCGGTCGGGTGAACTGAGGGTGGTTTGTCCTAAATGGTTTTACACTCTCCCTCCACGCAAATGCGGGTTCACTTCCTCTAATTCAACCTTCCCAACTCCTAATCCATTAGAGTAAATAGTACTTAAAGCGTATAACCCGAACGGGTAGTAAGACGCAGTGCTAAATCTTATTATTATTATTATTATTATTATAAGTATAAATATGAAGATAGCTCGGAAGATCAGTCAGCCAGCCGGGAATTGAACCCGGAACTCTGGACTCAACTGTCAGACACGTTACCGACTCAGCTAAGATGTCGTACGAGAGGCATCAAAACGTCTTTCGTAGATTATATGTATTATTAGCTGGACAAAAAATCTGTTTGACCAAAACATGTTGTATTTCCCATCACATCTTGCTACCCATTCGGTTTGTATGCATAGGCTTATATATTAACTAATTTAATTTTGTAGGGGTAAGGTAGGTATAGCTTAGAATAACTGAAACTGATTTTTCCCGGGTTGAATGTGAAAAACAATCAAATTAATGTAAATTTAAGTTTATTGCAACTGATTATAACTCCGTTTTCCTCGTCATCGGCAATACAGTCTGTTGCAAGAGTGACACTCCAAACGAGCAGTCATCAACCAACGGCCCGCAGGTGAGAACTAGCACAAATGATTTTATCTGGCATGCAAAAGACTTATCAAATAAAGAGTATAGGTCGATTAAAAAAATAGACTAATAACTAACTACTATATGATAAATAGAAAGTTGAAATTTTTTGTTCGATGTTTTTACCAAACCCATACTTAAAAACAACAACATACGGCCTACGATAACGAAAAGGCTATCAACCCCATCCATAGACCATGCGGCCAACGAAGGGTGTGCTAACATTAGAGATAGGCATCCTCACAACAATCTGTATTTCTGTTGATGGGCAGGTTAGGCAGGGTTCGGATTTTAGTCTTGGGTGATTAAAATCCGTAGCACAACTTCCTTCGGAGGGGAAGTAAAGTCATCGATCCCGTGTTGATTGTGACATGTAAAAGAACCCCTGGAAGTTATGTGAAGTATGTTTCCAGGAAAAATTGGTAGGCTCTTTTGCTCTTGTTCTATTAATTTTCGTAGGCTGATATAATAAATCCGTTCAGAAAGTGCAATAACTCAAATAAATAAATAAAAATGATAGTCTAGTGTATTGATGGTGGTTTTTCTTAAATGGTTTCTCACTCTATTTCCATGAAAATGTGGGCATATTTAATCTAAATGCTACCCTACCCATATCTAACAGATAGCCCGAACTAATGTAATACAAAAAAAAAAAAGCAGAAAATAATCTTCCGTCCAAATATATTATTATTATAAACTATCTATATATTTTTAGTACTATTTATAGAGTTAGATTTTAATAGAAAGGGCCTAATATAAAATATAAGAAAAATTACTAGATCTAATTTTTTAAATACGTCTTGTTGTGCTATTTTCAGCTCTCACTTTTGATAAATATATTAGTAATCCCTATAAAATAACACTAATATTATAGTAAAATGTTAACAATTTTATCCGCAGCTAAAAATAAGGTTATATATTTTTCTAAGAGGCCCTTCCTATTAAAATTGGACATTCATGGATACGGGAAGGAACGCTAAATATCACGGTGATGTATTAGTAAAATATTTGTTTGTTAAACTTTGGATTAAATTTCTAGTGGAGATTACATAATTATTTTCCCGACGAAGCAAAGTTCTCGTTAATTAACAAGTGTTTTTGATAAAGGATGCAATAAATATTGTTATTATACGCCTTAGGTTGGGTAGCCTCTAATTATTTTTCCACTAATTTTAAGGAAGACACTAATTTTATAATAACAAGATAAATTAGATAAAAAGGGTAGATAACAAGATCTTGATTAGCTCTGTGCTTGTGGTGCACGTTTATTAATATACATTTAACAACATAAATTTTGAGCTTAGGACTTTAAAACTGTATACAGATTAAATTAAAATACATTTATCTAGGCTAGGTAATCTAAGAACCTACTTCGTTGGTCAAATGATCTAAGGTAGTGGTTGCCAAATGGCGGACCGCGGTCCGCATCTATGGCATAGGAGACATATTAAGGACCTTGACGAGATAGTGATAAAGATAATAAATTATGTTATTTTGGTGGTGGGCGGGTAGTAGACACGGAAAGCTTACAGTAATAAATAAGTAAAATAACCAAAAGGAAAGAAAATCACGTTTTTGAATTAATATAGTTCTATAGGGTTTGAACTTGAGTCACTGTTAAAGTTTTGCTAGACCACGGATTTATGTCTAGTTTTTAAAACGGACCTCCATCAAAAATAATTGAGGGCCCCTGATCTAAGGCGTCATTACCGAAACATTATAAGATGTCCATGACGGAAAGATCAAGGTTAGAATTCCAGTCAGCAACACTTTAGTTTGTTTTTGTCCTAAAAGGTTTTTTACTCTGGCAAAGCAGCAACAGTTTTAAAAAATTCAACTTCCCTCATCTCTAACACATTAGCACAATTAGTAACCATGCGTAAAAAGCGAATAAGTACTAAAACATCCTACTGAAAATATATATAAAAACACACGCTTCTTGATTGATATTTACTTAAAAATTATCAATTAATTTAAAAACATTTTAACTTTGAATTTGAGAAATTAATTGGTTAGACCTTTTTTTTTTACTTCCCCTCAAATTAACTAACAATAAGAACGCTATGTGTGTGAACTTGGGTTCTAAGAATAATAAGTTTTGTCAGTGAAAAATTAAACATGTTCTGACCTAGGGCTAAAATGTTTATGCCATGTCATATTTTAAATCTAAGTTTAGTTTTTATGTTGAATATATTTTGATTGTTTTTTGTATAGTTACATATTCAGATATTTTTTAAGTTTTACGGCATTTTTAAATCACAGAGTGTATGATGCATAATTTGAAGAGATTTATGATATATATATATATATATATAAATTATAAACATCAAATATTCAATAATTTACAATATTTTCGAGTTAGAAAAGTGGACATTGTCGAATCGATGACAACATCAATATACCTTATTATTTAATTTATATCCAGGTATAGATCTTAGTGTAATATTGCTTATGATAATTATATTAAAATTAACATTGATGCTCCCACGGTATAAAGTGTCACTTTAGCAATAGACTAATTTTCTGATATCAGGAGGTTGAGGTTCAAATCCGGTCAGGTGTATTCAAGATGGGTTTTTCTAAATGGCTTCCCACACTCCCTCTAAGCAAGTTATTAGAATTTACTCTATTCTACATTCCTCGTCCTTATTTAACTAGTGTAAATATTTGGTTAGCATGAATGTGTGGTGATACGCAGTGCAAAAAAATAATTGTTTATTTAAATTTTATATTAATAAAAATGATATAATGCTTCATTGATAATAAATTAAGCTGTAGAGTTGAAGTTTTTCTGCTCTAAAAAGGCAAAATCATGGAATATATAGTAATCAATATTAAAGAATAAGAGTTTCATCCAGACGTAAAAAAAATGCTTAGTTCAACTTTCTTTATTGTTTCAAGCCGAAATATTTTAGTAAAGCCAAGCCAAGGTATAGACGTTTTGTTAGTTTTTTACAAATCTATATCCCAAGTTACTTTTATAGAAACATCAAGCACTTTTAACTTTATCGCTATCTTACAGATAAAACAAAAATTGAACTAAGGATTTTGATGAATCTCGACGTTTCATGACCCCCTGAATCCAAAACAGTGTTTTTTTGAATTTCCATTTGTCTGTCTGTACCTCCAACTAGAGCCTAAACTATTTTACCGATCCAGCTAAGACTTGGTGTCTAGGGTTTTAATAGGGTTGCCCTGAAAGGTTTTTAAAATTGAATATCTAACTATAAAATTAAGGTTAGTTTATTGAAATGCAAAAAGAGGAAAAGTCGATTTACTAAAAATCGGCTCTAACGATTTTGATTAAATTTCATTTCTAAACATTAATATATATTCTTAACAAAATGGATACTCTCAATACTTCGGAAAAATGACTTAAAGGGCTCCTGTCTGATGCGTAAATTATCACTATCATATCTCCGAAAATATTTGAGATATTAATTATCATTGCAAACATGTTTATCTATTTATAATATAAATAATTTATTCGAAGCATATATTTATAAAACCAATAAGTTCATGATATAAGTAAATATTTATATTTTTTGAACACAAAAGGTAAAGTTTTGCGACCTTAAAAAAATCCAACCTGAAATATTTAGCCCCCGAACCCTAAAAAGTGGTATTTGCAATACCATCTGTCTGTGTGTCTGTTAAACTTAAAATTAAGAGTAGTTTAATAAATGGCGAAAAGAGAACACATCTATTTTCTCAAAGTCGGCTCTAACGATTTTGATTAAAATTCGTATCTAGTCGTTGATTAAGATTATAAATAAATTGGCTACTTTCATTTCCTCATGAAAATGAGTTTTTAGGTACTTTACAGAAGCGTAAATTTCCGTGTCTCTGCAACTATTTGAGATACTAAATAACTTATCATTGCAAAATCGTAGAACTATTAAAAATAAAAAACTTTTATATTAAATATATTTGTATAAAACCAACAGTTTCTGAGATATTGGAAAATACAATAATACAAATTTTGTGAGATTTAGTTGTAAATAGCTACTAAAGTTTTAACGCAATATGTCTCCAATGCCATTGAGTAATGAAATATAAATAAGTCTCAAAAAGTTGGTTATTTTCCCTTAAACCTCCGAGGAGAAATGTTTGTACAGCAATAATCTATCTCCATGTTGGGCTCAATAGTCAATATTTATTGTTCAAAATGTATAAATGAGGAATTTAATAGCAATGCGATGACATGAAAATGTGCAACACCTAATAAAATGTCGAAAATGTTAATAGGAAGTCGAAATTTTAATATGAAGTGTTGATCCTGGTAGACCCAATATGGATCTTTTTTTATCGGTCCAAACATACAAATGAGGACATTATTTCTTTAAAAATAAAATTATAAAATTTAAAACTGGGACAAAAAAAAGTTTTACATGGGTATAGTGCATTATATGCTTGGGTTTGCTAGTGTATATTATTTCGTTTCATATATATTACGAGTTTTGAGTAAATATATCCATTTTTAAACAATAAAGCGAGAAATTCCGTGCGGAGTTCCGTACCATTTATTTTTTATGAAGGGAACTGACCTTTATAAAGTCAACACATTCTTCGTTTGAAGTAAATTGTATATAAATTTAGTCTTTGCTTTTGAAAATTATTGATCTTTGTTTTATATACGAAGTATATAAGATTAACCAAATAAAATAATTAATAGAACTCAAATAAATATAATTTTATATTACGTTTTAAAACTTTACAAGGATCAATATTTTCGAATATAATGTAGAACTCTTTATGTAAAAGAAATATTTTGACTTTTCAGGGATTTATAAAATACATAGCTTTTTGCTATCATATAATAAAGCTAATTGAGTGGAAATTCGATAATTAACTATAAAGTATGAGGCAGAAGCTATGCCCTGTAAGTGATTTGATCTTCTACTGACTAATTCTAGATAACGAATAGAAGATTTTAGGGAGACCTAAGTTTATCATTACTACATTATTTTATAAAAATATTTTATGATCTTCTTTAACTAAACTTCTCTGTAAAATAGATATACAGTCGACTTTGGTAATAATGAACTTCTACGGAGCCAGATATTTTTGTTCAATATTTACGAAGTTCACTAAAACAGACTTTTCAAATATCTGAAGGTATTGGGCTAGTGACAAAAGAAAGTAGAGTTCAAATACAATCGCTCTTTATTGAAGTCTATTATTAATTATTAATCTTTAAAAAAGGTCTGTTGTACGCTGCTGTTTATTGTATAGGTCTACTGTTCTATTTAATATTTTTTTCTAGATCCTTCTCTAGAGTCTGTTCTTTTTCAACACTTGATCCCACATTATCCATGCATTAAAAATACTAAACTGAATAGAAAAGTATAATTTTTTGAGTTGTATAGCTCATACCCTCTCGAAGAGAAAGATTAGTGAAAACTATTACTAAATGCCCACAGACTAACGACTGTTTTAAGCTCAACCCTCCTCCTCCACATTCCGTACTTTCTGTCAAGCTTTGTGCTACCTAAACAAGAACTCGAGTAGAAAATCGGTGTCTTCAAATTCAAACAACCAATAATTTATGTTTTTGAATAATTATGATGTTAAAATTACATTTCTTATTGAAAGTTTCAATTTTTCTGTTTACTAAAACCGAAGTTGAGGATTCATTATAAACGATTTTTTTTAACACACATTGAAATGTATGCGGGTTGGGAACAATGAATTAGGTTCACTACAACCAAGATTACTAAAATCAGAGTTGACTGTATATCTAACAATGTTCGATTCCATTGTTTTCAGTATGATTGCTTTTTTTCTTTACACAATATGTGACAAACTAAGACTGAAATAGTTTCACAAGTCACACATTTGACACATGCGTCAGCGGCTAAGTGGAATAACCTAACGTTAATTTAGTATCTTTTCCTGATGGGTGAGATGAGGGTTCGAAGCTCTGCTGGGTGTACGGAGAATAGAAACTGTGGATACTTTTACTCAAAGTTTTACATTCCTCATCAGATTAATTGAAATACGTATAGCCCTGAGAATTATTATAAGATACGGAGGGTGAACAAATTGACACTTTAACTATTTGAAAAATGCTGTGAAATTTCCAAAACTTCTTTCTCTAATTTATTTATAATTCCTGTGATCTCAGGTCACGGGTTTTAAAATGTTTCAGAGTTCTGTGGGAGGATTCTTATACGGAGAACTCCTCTGAAGTGGAGGGAAATAATTTTTTTTTTTATATTGGGTGAGTACTGAATCCCTTTTACTTGTTCGAGTGGTAATGTGTTGTCTACTTTAAGTGAGTAGAAGTTTTGGCTAGAATTATAAGGAAGTTTTGACGAGTCGTCAGATTCTCTTGATGACATGAAAATATATCTCTAGTCAACGCCCGGGGAGTTTGCTCATACAAGGAATACTCGTTTTAAGATAGTTTTAAAGCCTTAATAGCGGTCCAAGTGACTGACGCACAGCAAGTCATCCTGTCACAAGGAGAATACACGAGGAATCTCCCACTTCCCGCCGGGAGTTTTTTGAAATGAACGTTTACACGTATATCACATTTGACCCGTGTGAGTTTTTGCAGGGTCTATGGAGTCAGTCTCACTACAGGTTGGATTGTTGTTGAGAGAGAGAGATTGAAGATAGAATTTTGGCTAGTATCACTTGGCAGTTTCGAATCCATTGAGGGGTAAGGGCAATTAAGTTTGTTGACCCTCTCCACTAAAACCTTTAATTAATCTTCAAAAATTTATCCTTAAAGGACCACTACAAAGAGCTTCTAAAAGCATCCCAATTTCAAATATTTGCCTAGATAATAATATACAAAATGGCTTATAGTAGGCATATAATTATATAAAAAATATTCCAGGAAAGAACATTCCAAATAACCTATAGAGCGACTATTTAAAAATAAAATCCTACTAAAACTAATGTAAATATCTTCAAGTATAAACAATTTAAAAAAAATGATAAATACTATTCCGAAGAGTTTCTAGGACCTATCTAAATCTTTAAAATTTTCAAAAGAAAGTCCCCTCCAAATAGCTTCAATATGGATCAATTTGTCTTGCAAAACTTTCTCGGAAAGGATCCTTGAACTCCCTTCGGGTAGGATTGCAGAAATCTTTATTTTTCTAAGTGCCCCCTTCCCCCTACACGAATTCGGTTCCACCGCCACTGATTATTCTCTTAGGGTAAAACACTAAAATTGTCCTGGCTATGGGAATAAATTATGTGAAAACTAACACTACACACTGTAATGAAATAGGTTTTTACTTCACAATAATTTAAATAAAAATTTAACAGCCTTAATATATTTCAAATTAATAAATAGCTTCAGAACATAAAACCAAATATATTCAGATGAGTTAGGAAATTTCCTCACACATTTGGATGGTCAATTATTTTAGTTATTTTTGTTACTGTTTACGACGACTCTATGACGCCAGCTTATATTTTCCATTGTTTAAAACGTCCCCACACCCGTATTGAAAAAACATGTGAAATATAACCACTTTGAAAACACTCTATTTCTCTCTCCCTCTCTTCTGGGACATATATAATATGGTGCAACCTAAATACAGAGAGAAGCCTCTAGAAGGATTATTTTCTAACTATATAGGCCTACTCAAAAGAAGACTCCTTACCGTAGGAACGGTCTGTGTCAAACTGTTCTCTAATATTCAAAGTCGTTCCATAATTTTATAGAGAAACGGTCCGCGTCCCATTAACCTAAAGATTCTCAGTAATTTCATAACCTTACGGAGGAAAGGTCCACGTTTCATTGATTACAAGTTTCTCTAGTCAAACAACCTTACAGATGAACAATCTAAGACGCGTTAAGCTACCGTATCGAGTGTGCAAATAAAAGTAATCTCAATAAACTAGATTTAAATTATACACTTAAGATTCCATAAGCTATTTTCTTAAGAGTCACTTATAAACAGATCAAAACAATTTGAATTTAAAAGTAGGAACCAACAGGTGAACAAGGTTCAATTAAAGAAATGAAATTATTTTAATTTTTTTATCAAAATAGAGGTTGTAAATAGTTAAACTAAACAAGAGTCTTGTTACATGTGATATTTACATGAGATCAATTTAATAAAATCTAAGAACAGTCAATAAGGGCAATTATGCATTTACAACAAATGATAAGAATAATCAACGTGATTTATAATTAAGTACAAGAATGATAATTTAATAAAATCTAGAAAATAAATAACAAGGACTGATACACAATGTAAACATATTAATATTGAACTACATGAGAAACATGTTAAAATTTAAATTAAAAATTTCCTTATAACATAGCAACATAGCGAAATCACGTGAACTCCAAAATCACACAGCTTTCCTTATTCTAATTTTGTGTAAGAAATCTGATCGAATAGTTTTAAACTATTTAAGAGTCATCTTGAAGACAAACAAAAAGGAATTAATATTCAGTAAGAAGAGTCGGTGCAATTATTTTTTTGAAAATGGAACTAACTCACCAAAGGCCGCGTTGAGGTATATATTAGGTATAGTCCCATAGGACTATGTTAGATTTACTTGATTTGCTCAGCACATGTAGTTTAGATTAAACAAGGTTCTCCCTGACTTTATAGTCATGAATAACTTCATGAATAACTTCATTGCTCAAAAATTATTTTAATTTTTATTTGGACCCCAAGCTTGGCACCTCCCACTCACTTTGGTCACTTTTGCCTCTTCTGTTTACTCTTTTCTACATGAATATCTCCACCTAGGCAACTTGGTTGCGTATCTAACGAGAATATCCACAAAGTAGCCCAAAATTTGCGGTAAAGTTCGCTTAAAAATGTTAAATTTCACAAATTGGCCCTGTATATATACCCAATAAAACATAAAACAGCTCTTAAAATAAACAAAAAATATTTTAATTCATAAAACAATTTAATTTATTTTTATAGATTATCCTCGTCCTGCTCGCGTCATAAACGATTTACTTTTAGCACGCTTGAATAGAAGGTCTGTGAACTTCTTAACTAATCAAGATGGATCCCAAACAATATATATGAACTATACATAAGGGTGACCTAGTGGTCTAGGGGTAAGGTGTCAGACTTCTATGCTGGCGTCCGGGGTTCAATCCTCGGTCCCGGCAAAGATTTATCTGATTATCAAACCCTTCCTTCACCTCTGACAAGACATATTGTGAATGTGAGGAATGCCAGGCCTCCACCGTGGTTCGGATTCCACGTTAAACTGTAGGTCCTTCATTTCATCTCACATTCACCCTACCATTGCACATTAGCGTAAGTGCGTATAACCCAAACGGGTAGTAAGACGTGGTGTTAATAATAATAATAATAATAATAATAATAAACTATACATAAGTTGAATAGAAACAACAAGGGGAACTGACTGTGAAACAGGTACGTAACCAAACCAATGCAAAATTAAATGTAATATTGCATTTCAAATAGTTTTTTCCAAAGATGTACACTACTAGGGAGCAACCTTAAATAGTTAATATCCAAGTGGGAACTATAAATTAAGGCGAGTGTGTTTCCAAGGCAGCCATTACACTCAACCCCACAGATATATATTAAAATGGTTTCTGAATTAAATAAAACTAGCATAATAAAATGACGGGAGAGCAATTATTTAAAAAATAACTAAGGGATTATTGAAAATCCTCACAGTGTTTAATCCATTTAACTATTTAAATACTATTATTTTTATAAATGTGATCCTAAACCAAAGTTATCTAAAATTATACATAGATATTAATTTATGTCAAGAAAAGGCAAACTTTAATTATTTGGTTTGAGAATCATAGCAAACATGTCTGAATGCCTCACAATTTTTAGCACCACGTCTTACTAACCATTAAGGTTGTGTGCACATGTCTTAGTAGACCAGACCGAGATTTGAACCCTGGTCCTCCCATCATTGGCAGTCTAGTATTATATCTTTTTACATGGCGTATTATTACCCGTTTGGGTTTTAAGCTTCTGTACTAACTTCTCTACTGGTTTTATAGATTAGGATGTTTATATTTATAAGATGTGTACCTGCTTTTGCGTGGAGGGAGAGTAACAGACTATATTGGGAAAACCACTCTCAGTGCATTCCACTGAGATTAGAACCTCGATCTTTCCGTCATTGGCAGTCTAGTCTACTGCAAGAGTAGCGCGTTAGACCACGCAGCCACCAAATCGGCTTCCAGTCTATTAATAGATTAACTATGCGGCCTCCGGAGATAATTTGGTGACATTTCTTCACTGCAATCAACAAATATATTCACGGTGGGGAGTGGAGATTAACACTTTGGATTGTTTTACTTTGGTCTTATAGGTTCATGCACCATTTATTCTGCCCTGCTACAACCCTCTACCGAGGACAAAACTTTTCTTCTCACACTTCTTTCTCCTTTCGCAGCCTACATGAAATAAGACTGATACCAAAAATCCTTTCAAGACGCTTGGACGTCTCCTTTCATCCCAACAATCCTCTAGGGTCGTCTGTGGTTTGGTTGAGAAAGGGAGGTGGGTGGGGTGGACAGAACATACATCTCCTTGTGTTCGTCCTCCTTTGTCTGCAGTAGTTTTCCCTTACCAAAGAAAGTTCCCTTTTCCCCAATAACAACGCAGTTTGTATATTTATAAATTGCATGTTTTATTTTACACGCACACAATTACTGAGGCCTCACTTCACGAGTTACAGTTCAAGATTCTTCTTACAGTTCCCTCTGTGGAGCAATCAAAAGTTCTGTTACATTTTCCATATATTAACTAAGTTTTCCCTTACTAAAGAAAGTTCCCTTTTCCACAATAGTTATGCAGTTTGTATACTTCTATACTGAACGTTTTATTTAACATGCACACAATTACTGAGGCGTCTTTACACGCAATGCATTTAAAGATTCTTCTTACAGTCCCCTCTGTGGAACAATCAAAAGTTTTGTTACATGTTCAGTATATTAGCTAACACATTATTAAGAATCAAATAGCCGAAGCTATTATTAATGCTTATTATTATTTATTATTTGAATTTGTTTACGTTCATAAATTTTTGAACATGTTTGTAAAAATAATTCAATATTGTGTTTATTGTAATAAAAAAATAATATATATATAATATAATAATAAACTTATAATAAAATAATAGATTTAAATGAAAAAATATTGAATTCTTTTATCTATATAATTCGTGTTTTTGTTGGGCGCCACCCCTGGTATCTAGGGGAAAAATAATAATCAAAAGGGAACAATACATTTACCTCGGCTATAAACTCAGTGGCACAACGACTCTCAACCTCGAGACCACTGGGTGAACTTAAAACTAAAAAAGAACATGAACAATTTAGATTTAAAAAAAAATTGATTGTTGAAAGAAAATGTAATTTAGGCTGTAAATAAAAAATAAATGTATAAGAAAACAATTGTTGGCACTTTATGAATTTATTGTGGTTTCCTTTTTGTCCACATCCAAATCCTACCTATGGAATTCCG